>SJYC01055026.1:0-15131 GCA_006408675.1 Madoqua kirkii | reverse complement strand
TGACCAGTTCTAACTGTTGCTTCCTGACCTGCATACAGATTTCTTAAGAGGCAGATCAGGTGGTCTGGTATTCCCATCTCTTTCAGAATTTTCCATAGTTTATTGTGATCCACACAGTCAAAGGCTTTGGCATAGTCAATAAAGCAGAAATAGATGTTTTTCTGGAACTCTCTTGCTTTTTCCATGATCCAGCGGATGTTGGCAATTTGATCTCTGGTTCCTCTGCCTTTTCTAAAACCAGCTTGAACATCTAGAAGTTCACAGTTCATGTATTGTTGAAGCCTGGCTTGGAGAATTTTGAGCATTACTTTACTAGCATGTGAGATGAGTGCAGTTGTGTAGTAGTTTGAGCATTCTTTGGCATTGCCTTTCTTGGGATTGGAATGAAAACTGACCTTTTCCAGTCCTGTGGCCACTGTTGAGTTTTCCAAATTTGCTGGCATATTGATTGCCGCACTTTCACAGCATCATCTTTCAGGATTTGAAATAGTTCAACTGGAATTCCATCACCTCACTAGCTTTGTTTGTAGTGATGTCTTCTAAAGCCCACTTGACTTCACATTTCAGGATTCTGGCTCCAGATGAGTGATCACACCATCATAATTATCTTGATGGTGCAAATCTTTTTTGTACAGTTCTTCTGTTTATTCTTGCCACTTTTTTTAATGTCTTCTGCTTCTATTAGGTCCATACCATTTCTGTCCGTTATCAAGCATTATCTTTGCATGAAATATTCCCTTAGTATCTCCAATTTCTTGAAGAGATCTCTAATGTTTCCCATTCTGTTGTTTTCCTCTATTTCTTTGCATGATCGCTGAAGAAGGCTTTCCTATCTCTTCTTGCTATTCTTTGGAACTCTGCATTCCAATGCTTATATCTTTCCTTTTCTCCTTTGTTTTTTTATTTCTCTTCTTTTCACAGCTATTTGCAAGGCCTCCCCAGACAGCCATTTTGCTGTTTTGCATTTCTTTTCCATGGGGATGGTCTCGATCCCTGTCTCCTGTACAGTGTCACAAACCTCCATCCATAGTTCATCAGGCACTCTATCAGTTCTAGGCCCTTAAATCTATTTCTCACTTCCACTGTCTAGTCATAAGGGATTTGATTTAGGTCATACCTGAATGGTCTCGTGGCTTTCCCCTACTCTTTCAGTTTAAGTCTGAATTTGGCAATAAGGAGCTCATGATCTGAGCCACAGTCAGCTCCTGATCTTGTTTTTGTCAACTGTATAGAACTTCTCCATCTTTAGCTGCAAAGAATATAATCAATCTGATTTCGGTGTTGACCATTGGTGATGTCCATGTGTAGAGTCTTCTCTTGTGTTGTTGGAAGAGAGTGTTTGCTATGACCAGCACATTTTCTTGGCCAAACTCTATTTGTCTCTGCCCTGCTTCATTCTGCATTCCAAGGCCAAATTTGCCTGTTACTCCAGGTGTTTCTTGACTTTCTACTTTTGCATTCCAGTCCCCTATAATGAAAAGGACATCTCTTTTGGGTGTTCATTTTTAAAGGTCTTGCAGGTCTTCATAGAACCGTTCAACTTCAGCTTCTTCAGTGTTACTGGTTGGGGCATAGACTTGGATTACCATGATATTGAATGGTTTGCCTTGGAAATGAACAGAGATCACTCTTTCGTTTTTGAGATTGCATCCAAGTACTGCATTTCGGACTCTTTTGTTGACCATGATGGCTACTCCATTTCTTCTAAGGGATTCCTGCCCAAAGTAGTAGATATAATGGTCATCTGAGTTAAATTCACCCATTCCAGTCCATTTTAGTTCACTGATTCCTAGAATGTTGACGTTCACTTTTGCCATCTCCTGTTTGACACTTCTAATTTGCCTTGATTCAAGGACCTGACATTTCAGATTCCTATAAAGTATTACTCTTTACAGCATTGTACCTTGCTTCTATCACCAGCACATCTACAACTGGGTATTGATTTCACTGGCCCCATCCCTTCTTTCTTTCTGGAGTTATTTTTCCACTGACCTCCAGTAGCATATTGGGCACCTACTGACCAGGGGAGTTCCTCTTTCAGTATCCTATCATTTTGCCTTTTCACACTGTTCATGGGGTTCTCAAGACAAGAATACTGAAGTGGTTTGTCATTCCCTTTTCCAGTAGACCACATTCTGTCAGACCTCTCCAGCATGCCCACTTATTTTGGATGATTAGTTTCATTGAGTTAGACAAGGTTGTGGTCCTAGTGTGATTAGATTGTTTAGTTTTCTGTGATTATGGCTTCAGTGTGTCTGCCCTCTGATGCCCTCTTACAACACCTACCATCTTACTTGGGATTATCTTATCTTGGATGTGGGATATCTCTTCAAGGCTTCTGCAGAAAGGTGCAGCCCTTGCTCCTTACCTTGGAAGAGGGATATCTCCTCACCACAGCCCCTCCTGATCTTGAACTTGGAATAGCTCCTCTAGGCCCTCTGGCGCCTACACAGCCACTGCTCCTTGGACTTGGGGTTGCTCCTGCCAGTCACCCACCCTGGTCTCCAAGATGGGATAGCTCCTCTCACCCATGCTCTGCACACCATTGCAGCCGCCCATGCTCTGTGCGCCATCATATTTTAGATGAAAAGACTTTGATTCCACAAGCTCAGCAATGGAGGATAATCAAGGCTTTATATGAAACTTGGAGAAATAAATGGCAACCCACTCCAATGTTCTTGCCTGGAGAATTCCATGGAGAGAGGAGCCTGGTCAACTCCAGTCCATACAGTCACAAAGAGGTGGGTACTACTGAGTGACTAATACACTGTCTCTCAGAATGCATTGCTTTTCTCACTTCATACAATTTCAACCTAGATCAACTTCTTTATTTAGATGTCCATCACTCACACACACACACACACACACACACACACACACACATCTAAAGCAAGCTTTTGTATGTAACTAGTTTTAATTAAACTGAGAAAAAATATGATTTACATGTTATCAAATAATAAAAATCAAATTGAATATAAGTATCCATGTTCTCTGGAGAAATAGGGAAAATTTGGACACTGAGTATTCAATAATGCCAAGGAATTATGCTTTGCTGCAAATGTAATAATAAAATTGATATATATATATATGTACATATCAAGAAACCTTATCAGCCTAGACCAACCTTTTTATTTAGACATCCATCACATGCATACACGCACACACACACATACACATCTTAAGCAAGCTTTTGTGCGTAACTAGTTTCAATTAAGCCAAGAAAAAATATCATTTACATATTATCAAGGCAACTGATTTTAAATTGAATATGGGCTTCCCTGGTGTCTCAGATGCTAAAGAATCTGCCTGCAGTGCAGGAGACCCAGATTTGACCCTTGAGATGGGAAGATTCCCGTGAAGGGAATGGCTACCCACTCTAGTATTCTTGCTTGGGAAGTCCCATGGACAAAGAAGCCTGGAGGGCTAACAGTCCAAGAGGTCACAAAGACTCAGACACCACTGAAAGACTAACACTTTCACTTTTTCATAAGTATCCATATTCTCTTAAGAAATAGAGAAGATTTGCACACTGATTATTTGATAATGCCAAGGAATCATGTTTTGTTGTAAATAAGATAATGAATTGTGATTATTATATATATATTAAGAGACCTTATCTTATAGACGTATATGCTGATGAATATAAAATAAATGATACACTGGGATTTGGTTTAAAATAGTCCAACTGAGGGGATGGAGAATGAGTGAGTGCATAGACAAAACATGTGTTGTTAATTGTTGATGCTAGGAGATGAGTACATGGGGGAGTATGTCATACTATTTTTTCTTCTTTGTTATATTTGAAAATTTGTCTACCAAAAGTTCTTTTCTTTTTTTGAAATTTCAATTAACTTTTATTTTATATTTTTTTTTTTACTTCACAATACTGTATTGGTTTTGCTAAACCAACATGAATCCGCCACGGGTGTACACGTGTTCCCCATCCTGAACCCCTCTCCCACCCCCCTCCTCTTACCATCCCTCTGGGTCATCCCAGTGCACCAGCCCCAAGCATCCTATATCCTGCATTGAACCTGGACTGGCGATTCATTTCATAAGTTCTTAAATAAACAACCTTCTTTAAAATTTGATGAATTTAAAAAGATACCTCAAGCATTCCCTCTCTTTCAAGTCCAGTTCCTCTTGTTTCTTGACACTTATCTTTCTTTTTCTCTTTGCTGCTACCTCCTTCTCTCTTTTTCTCTTAGTAACAACAAAAATACAAAAATGCTTACATTTTATCATGAAGAACCGTGCATTTATTCCAGTCCTCAGCTCAGACCTTCATTTAAACATCCAAAGACTGAGGTCAAGTACTGTAAACAGGAGCTAACATTTAGGATTGACTGTGGGCCAGACTATTCTAAATACTTTACATGCATCATTCAATCTTCACCCTTCTCCTATGATGATGTGGCTATAACAATACTCCTGACACAAAGAGATTAAAGAACTTGTCAGAAACATAAGTAGAAGTAGTGGATCAGCCATAAATAGTGGAACTGGGATTTGAACTCAGGCAATATGGGCTTCCCTGGTGGCCCAGTGGTAAAGAAACTGCTTGCAGTGCAGGAGAAGTGGGTTTGATCCCTGGGTTGAGAAGAATCCGTGGAGAAGGAAATGGAAACCCACTCCAGTATTTTTGCTTGGAAAAACCCATGGATAGTGGGGCCTGGCAGGCTACAGTCCATGGGGTTGCAAAGAGTCAGATACCAGTTATTGACTAAGCCACCACCACCACAATGATTCCAATCAACCATCATGCAACACTGTCACTGTATTTGGAAGACTATAGATAGGCAATTAATTCCAAGAGACAGTCCACTTGCTTCCTGCAGTGACATGGGGTGAAAATAGGGAAGATTTAGTTTTGCTGATAGCTAGTAATACATTACCTAGAAACACCATTCAGACTTAGTGTCACTTATATCCTAACAGTCTAAACTTGTTTCTAAAAGCTCCTTTCAGCATTTTCAACTCATATATTTCAAAGTTCTCAAGTTTACACTGCATCCTATTCTTATTTTACATATTATATTAAGATAATTCATGACTGAGGAGAACAATTTACCAGAATAGACAGGCTTTCAACCTCCATTACCTTCAGAACTACTGAAGGCAAGCCAGCCCCTTAGGTTATACTATTACATTGCAATGCTAATTAGTTTATAATAAATGTAATAAACTTTCACAAATGTGAAGTGCATGGAGCCATGTTTCATTGAATCAGTTATGCTGTCTGAGCATTGATAACTCAATTCATAGTTGATTATGTACTTCAGCTTTTATTTTGTCTATTTTGAAAATGCTTACATTTGCCCATAATTTTAATAAGTAATTATAGTGATTTTTTTGGTATTTTATGTAACATTCATTATATTCAGCCATTACAAGAACTACATAAGGTCATAGACAGAGCTGTAATATATAGCTTAGGAAAGATTTATCTAGGTGATACAGTGATTTGTATATGTTTCCGTTTTAGAGCTTCTGGTATCAGTGTCTCAGAGAAATGAAGTGGAAGACAGATGATTAGTTGATATTTCCAGGAGATGTATTTTGTTTTTTTACTGTAGAAAATGTTGCAACTGTTCTTTGCAAAGTCATTTTTCCCCCATATTTACCAATGAAACTATTCAAAAATGTGTGCAATAATTCTTACTCCATTCTTCACCACCTATTTGATTATTAATCCCAACTCAGATTTAAATTATGGCCAAAATATTGACATTACTCCAAAGAGACTGGTTATTCTTTATAAGATCAGTTCAGTTCAGTTCAGTTGCTCAGTTGTGTCTGACTTTGCAACCCCATGAACTGCAGCACGCCAGGCCTCCCAGTCCATCACCAACTTCCAGAGTCTACCCAAACCCATGTCCACTGAGTTGGTTCAAAATATTGACATTACTCCAAAGAGACTGGTTATTCTTTATAAGATCAGTTCAGTTCAGTTCAGTTGCTCAGTTGTGTCTGACTTTGCAACCCCATGAACTGCAGCACGCCAGGCCTCCCAGTCCATCACCAACTTCCAGAGTCTACCCAAACCCATGTCCACTGAGTTGGTGATGCCATCCAACCATTTCATCCTCTGTTGTCCCCTTCTCTTCCTGCCTTCAATTTTTCCCAGCATCAGGGTCTTTTCAAATGAGTCAGCTCTTCGCATCAGGCGGCCAAAATATTGAAGTATCAGCTTCAACATCAGTCCTTCCAATGAATACCCAGGACTGACCTCCTTTAGGATGGACAGGTTGGATCTCCTTGCAGTCCAAGGGATCTCAAGAGCCTCCTCCAACACCACAGTTCAAAAGCATCAATTCTTTAGCTATCGACTTATTTTATTTTTTTTTTCCCTGCTTTTTTCTCCTATTATTAAACAATTGCTAGAGTCAAAATAAATTCTTAGCTTATTCAACTCTGAAAATTTTCTTTAACTTTTCCTCTACCCTCTGTCTTTTTTTTATTACAATTTTTCCTCCTGATGTGCAAATGTTGTGTATCTTAAAGTTGAAAATTTGACTTTTATTTTCCAGCTTTCTACATACACACCCAAAATGACATATAGATGATTTTAGCAGTCATCTCTTTCTGTTTGACTTCAGTATCTAAGTTCTCATATTTTAGTTCTTTATTATTACCCTCCCATAGGTAATTCCCTCTTAGATATCATGTCACTAGCAGAAACTTAGTCGAGAACTATTTAAAAGTAAAATTTTTACTAAAGTACAATATACATACCAAAACAAACAAACAAACCATAGCTAAATGGCTTAATGGACTTTTATAATGGGAGCCTGAGGATCTGTGGAGCACACATGTGAAGAAATAATATATCAGTAACATCAAAGAACCCCTGTTGTGCTCACTATTAGTTGCTATTCCTTTAAGAGTAATCACTAACTTGGCTTCTAACAATGTGGAATAATTTTGCCTTTATTTGTACTTGATTTAAATGGAATCATAAAGTACATACTCCTGTGTGACAGTCCCTTTTCACTCACCTTATGTTTAAGATATCCACTATGCTGTTGAGTATAGTTGCAATTTGTTCATATTCACTACTAAGTAGCATCCCATTGAATTAATATACCAACTTTTACAATCTATTTTATGGTAGGTGGACATTTGGACAGTTTCCAGATTGGACTACTATGGATACTGCTGATATAAAGATTAGTATATATGTCTGGGAAGCATAAAACACTCCTATCATTTCACTGTACCTAATAGTAGATGTACTTAGTCATGGAGGACATATATTTTCCATTTTAATAAATATTACCAAATACTGTTCCACAATGGTTGAACTAATTTACAATTTGATTCTATTGCATGTATTATATTTGTAGAGCTAACTTTTTAAATACTTTTGCACTCCTCCATTACAATCAATAGCACCAACATTCTGAAATCACGAGCAACTAGTTGGATTTTGGTGTTCTTGCAGAAGATGAGCTCACGTCCTTCTACTCCACCATCAAGGTCTTTAGATAGTTAGATGTTTTTAGAAACAGATTTTATGGTCTCATGAAAAGTCAAAAAGTTTTAAATCCTTTATGTGTATGCCCTCTATGCATTATTCAGCAAACATTTTTCAACTTTTACATATCCCTCAAATAGTTGGCATGATTATTACAAAAGTTACACAAAATTATTGATACTATGGGGAAAGAGAAAATACTAACCTAGATCGGTATTCCTGGTGCTGAACTATAAACAATGAAGTGTCTGTGAAACTGGAGAAAACATACTTAACAACTTAAGTGTTTTATGGTAATTTGACATTGCTTCAATGCCCCAGCAAGTCTTAATTATTCTGATAAAGAATTTATATTCAATTTAATAAAACTGTTGCTCACAATGGATTAAAAGACAGAAAGGAAAACTGGCCTGGCCTTTTCTCCAGACGGTTTAAGAAGAATGAGCCTAGAGAGTAAAGTTGAAGCTAGATTGTAAAGGGGATTGAATGACATGCTAGATTATTTAAACTTTATCCTATAGTAAGGTCTTTGAAATCAGAATAGCCAAATTCACATGATAGAGAATTTTGGCAGCGATACAAAGTGATGTCAAAGGAAAGATGTAATGTTGGCAGAAAAACCTGTTAAAAACTGATTCAGTGATTTGGGTAAATAATAATGAAAACTTGGGGAATGCAGATATAGAAAGCAGAACTGAAAATCATTTTAGAGGTAGAATTTACTGAACTTGACAAATACATGGGAAGGTAAGGATATGCGCAGGTGGAAGTGTTAAATATAACATTTCCATATTAAAAGATAGTTAGCAGAAAATACATAAGGAAAAAAATGTTTGATTTAAAACATTTCAAGTTTGAGTTGATTGTAGAATTTGAAGGTAAAAACCAGAAATACATCTCTAGAGTTGAGAAACGGCATCTGGATGCAGAGAGTGAAGTGGAAGACCTCAGGGTGTAACAATTAAAATCCTGGATGCAAATGAGACTGCTTCCAGGTGAGGTGTATATTGTGAAGCAAACCATCTGAGTGCAAAACTCTCCTTCCACATTCCCTGAAAAGATAGGCACTGCTCAAGAGTGTCAACATTAACAAGTGAGCTGAAGAATACTCAACAAAACAGATGAAGAATTAAAAAAAAAAAAATCCAAGTTAAAAAAAATAGTGGAGGGAGGTGTCAGGGGAGAGATTTTGCAAGAAGAGAATGGTCTGTAAGAATGTGAATGCAATGAAAGTAATTATTCTTTTAAGAAGCACATTATAGTAAAAGAAAGTTTAGATAGTAGCTTAAGTAGGAAAAAAAATAAGAAAACATCTTCCTGTGGATGAATACAATTGAAGCAAATTTGTAAACTTAGGAGAAGAAGCCAGTGGAGATAAACAGAGAGAAAGTATGAATTCCAATACCAATTTTTTAACACATTTCCACAGGAGCCTTCCTGATAGAGATTGCTTCTTATTCATATACTACAGTGCTCTAGTCCAGGCCCTCTTAATACCTACTTGGTATCTTAAGGCATTAAGTTACTGCATGCTCTCAACTCAAATTCCTAAAGTCTAGTGGTAGCAATTCACTTCTCTGCTCAAAGATTCTTTAGCCTTCTGTTAAACTCTGCTCCCAAAACGTACCTTTCACTTGGTTCGAAAACAAACTAATATTTCAGTCATTGAAATGTATCCTGCATGGGTCCTTCCATGCTATTTTGCCTTCTCAACATATCCTGATCTTTTTTTTAAAACAATATCTATATTATTTTATAGACTTCCCTGGTGGCTCAGACGGTAAAGCTATGATGTGGGAGACCCAGGTTCGATCCCTGGGTTAGGAAGATCCCTTGAAGAAGGAAATGGCAATCCACTCCAGTACCATTGCCTGGAAAATTGATGTCAAAGGAAAGATGTAATGTTGGCAGAAAAACCTGTTAAAAACTGATTCAGTGATTTGGGTAAATAATAATGAAAACTTGGGGAATGCAGATATAGAAAAGCAGAACTGAAAATCATTTTAGAGGTAGAATTTACTGAACTTGACAAATACATGGGAAGGTAAGGATATGCGCAGGTGGAAGTGTTAAATATAACATTTCCATATTAAAAGATAGTTAGCAGAAAATACATAAGGAAAAAAATGTTTGATTTAAAACATTTCAAGTTTGAGTTGATTGTAGAATTTGAAGGTAAAAACCAGAAATACATCTCTAGAGTTGAGAAACGGCATCTGGATGCAGAGAGTGAAGTGGAAGACCTCAGGGTGTAACAATTAAAATCCTGGGTGCAAATGAGACTGCTTCCAGGTGAGGTGTATATTGTGAAGCAAACCATCTGAGTGCAAAACTCTCCTTCCACATTCCCTGAAAAGATAGGCACTGCTCAAGAGTGTCAACATTAACAAGTGAGCTGAAGAATACTCAACAAAACAGATGAAGAATTAAAAAAAAAAAAAATCCAAGTTAAAAAAAATAGTGGAGGGAGGTGTCAGGGGAGAGATTTTGCAAGAAGAGAATGGTCTGTAAGAATGTGAATGCAATGAAAGTAATTATTCTTTTAAGAAGCACATTATAGTAAAAGAAAGAGTTTAGATAGTAGCTTAAGTAGGAAAAAAAAATAAGAAAACATCTTCCTGTGGATGAATACAATTGAAGCAAATTTGTAAACTTAGGAGAAGAAGCCAGTGAAGACAAACAGAGAGAAAGTATGAGTTCCAATACCAATTTTTTAACACATTTCCACAGGAGCCTTCCTGATAGAGATTGCTTCTTATTCATATACTACAGTGCTCTAGTCCAGGCCCTCTTAATACCTACTTGGTATCTTAAGGCATTAAGTTACTGCATGCTCTCAACTCAAATTCCTAAAGTCTAGTGGTAGCAATTCACTTCTCTGCTCAAAGATTCTTTAGCCTTCTGTTAAACTCTGCTCCCAAAACGTACCTTTCACTTGGTTCAAAAACAAACTAATATTTCAGTCATTGAAATGTATCCTGCATGGGTCCTTCCATGCTATTTTGCCTTCTCAACATGTCCTGATCTTTTTTTTTAATCAATATCTATATTATTTTATAGACTTCCCTGGTGGCTCAGACGGTAAAGCTATGATGTGGGAGACCCAGGTTCGATCCCTGGGTTGGGAAGATCCCTTGAAGAAGGAAATGGCAATCCACTCCAGTACCATTGCCTGGAAAATTCCATAAACAAAGGAGCCTGGTAGGCTACAGTCCATGGGGTCGCAAAGAGTCAGACATGACTGAGCAACTTCAGGTTCTATAGACTTCATTTTTTAGATCGGTTTTATATGTACAGAAAAACTGAGTGCAAAATGCACAGGATTCCCATATACACCCTCAACACTCTACATACAGTTTCTCCTGTGATAAACATCTTATGTTAACCTGGTACACTTTTTGCAATTGATGATCCAATATTGACATATTATTATTAATTAAAGTTCATGGCTTTGCATTATAGTGTGCACTTTGTTTTGTATACTTGAAGATTTGTGACATGTGTACACAGTTATCTTGCAGAATAATAGCACTGTCCTAAATATCTGTGCTCCACCTATTCATCCCTTCCTCCATCTCCCTGAACTCTTGAAAATCACCAAGGTTTATGCAGTTTCCATAGTTATGCCTTTTTCATGATGTCATATATATGAAGTCACACAGTATGTGGCCTTTTCATACTGGCTTCCTTAACTTATTAATTTGCACTGAAGGTTTCACAATGTCTGTTTAAAACACAAGGCTTAAGCTATCAGCATGGGCTTAATGACTCTTTCTTTTAGCACTGAACACTATTCCATTGTCTGGATGTACCACACTACACACATGCACTCCACCTATTGAAATACATCTTGGTTGTTTCCAAATTTTGGCAATTATGAATAGAGCTGCTTTAAACATTTGTGTGAAAGTTTTTGTGTGTAGTTTTTCCAGTTCATTTGGGTAAGTACAAAGTATCACAATTGCTGGATAATGTGAAACGGTATATTTAGCTAGTAAGAAATTGCCAAACTGTCTACTAAGGTGGCTATATCATTTTCGTATTCCAGTAAGCAATGAATGAAAGTTCCTGTTCTCATTCTCAGCAACATATGGTGTGTCAGTGTTTTTTAATTTGGTCATTCTAATAGGTCTGTAGTGGTATCTCATTATTCTTTTAATTTGCATTTCTATGATGACATGTGATGCTGAGCACATTTTAACATGTTTATTTGGCATCTGTATATCTTCTTTGGTGAGGTGTCTGTTCAAATCTTTTGCCCATTTTTAAATTGGGTTATTTATTTTCTCACTGTTGAGTTTTAAGTGTTCTTTGTATATTCTTAACACCAGTCTTTTAAGTCTTTTAACAGATATATATTTTGCAGAGACATTTTTCCAAATCTGTGACTTGTATTTTCATTTATTTAATGGTGTATTTCTCAGAGCAATTTTAATTTCATGAAACCCAACTCTCAATTATTTTTTCTGTCATGGATAATGCTTTGGATAATATCTTCTTTGGTGAGGTGTCTGTTCAAATCTTTTGCCCATTTTTAAAATGGGTTATTTATTTTCTCACTGTTGAGTTTTAAGTGTTCTTTGTATATTCTTAACACCAGTCTTTTAAGTCTTTTAACAGATATATATTTTGCAGAGACATTTTTCCAAATCTGTGACTTGTATTTTCGTTTATTTAATGGTGTATTTCTCAGAGCAATTTTAATTTCATGAAACCTAACTCTCAGTTATTTCTTCTTTCATGGATAATGCTTTGGATATTGTATTTAGAAAGTCACTGTGAAATGCAAGGTCATCTAGATACTCTATACTATTTTCTAGGAGTTTTATAGCTTTGCATTTTACATTTAGGTCTGTATTCCAGTTTGAATTTTTTGTGAAAGGAATAAGGCCTGTGTCTAGGTTTATTTATTAATGTATTTTTGCATGTGGTTATCCTGTTTTTTCCAATGACATTGAAAAGTCTCTCCTTTCTTCATTGAATCACTTTTGTCACAGATCAGGTGACTATATCTGTGTTCTATTCCACTGATTTATTTTTGTTTCTTTAATACTGCACTGTCTTGGCTTTATAGTAAGTTTAAGTAAAGCAGCAGCAATCTTCTGACTTGATTCTTCTTTAATGTTTTACTGTTTATTCTGTATCTTTTGCCTTTCCCTATAAACTTTAAAATCAATTTTCCAATATCCACAAAACAGTTTGCACAATTTTTATTGAAATTGCATTCAATCTTTAGATCAAGTTGGAAAAAATCAACATTTTAATGATATCAATACATAATTTATCATTTCTGTTGTTGTCATTTTCAGTTGCTCAGTCATGTCTGATGCTTTGCAGCTGCATGGACTGCAGCATGCCAGGCTTCCCTGTCCTTCACCATCTCCTGGAGCTTGCTCAAACTCATGTCCATTGAGCCAGTGATGCAATCCAATCATGTTGTCCTATGTCTTCACTTCAATTATCCAGTTTATTTTGTAAACCACTGAGGAAGAGCATAGCTAAGTCACTTCAGTCGTGTCTAACTCTGTGTGACCCCATAGATGGCAGCCCACCAGGCTCCCCCATCCCTGGGATTCTCCAGGCAAGAATACTGGAGTGGGTTACCATTTCCTTCTCCAATGCAGGAAAGTGAAAAGTGAAAGTGAAGTCGCTCAGTCGTTTCGGACCCTCAGCGACCCCATGGACTGCAGCCTTCCAGGCTACTCCGTCCATGGGATTTTCCAGGCAAGAGTACTGGAGTGGGTTGTCATTGCCTTCTCCAAAGAAGAGCATAGAATACTAGAAAATGTCAAATACTATAGTCATAAAATTTGGATTTATGCTTTGGATTCACTACTTTGATTAGTATCATTTTGAACACATAACTTATCCTCTCTGAACTTTGTCTTTATCTGTAAAATATCTAGAACAGAGGATATTAATCAATGTTGTTACTTTCTACATAACTATTTTATTGGCTCTTTTTTCATTGCCTCAGAAAATGAGTATGGAAAAGGGGAAAAACAAAGAGGAAATCTGATAGCTTTTGGTTTATGTTTTTCACATTTTAAATCACTATAAGAACCTGGGAAAAAAAAGAATTTGGGGACTTAATGTACTGCCAAGCTAACAACATTAAGGAAAAATCAATTTCCCCAGTTGAGAGAGTATACCGAACTCAGTGGTACAAGTGAGTTGGAAAGTGAAAATAAAGAGGAAAGAGATAGACAGAGAGAGGAAGAGAGAAAGGAAGTAAGAAAGAAGAGAAGGACAGAAAGGGAGGAAGAAAGCAGGAGAGAGAGAGAGATAGGTTGAAGATAGCCAATAGGGACAGACAGATATTCCTTCTCCTTGCTTCCTAACAGCTAAGACATAACATGAAAACATGTTGAACTCTTATTAAGATTTGAATCTTAAGATACTGACCAAAATGGCTGGGCAGTTAGAATATATTCATGGAATCATTAGCAAAGTCAAAGTTTCAATAGTAGAGATGAATTTAGCTACAGTCTAAGTGATGATTTCTCTGTTGTAACTATAGTCAGATTCTTGGTCATCTTTTTGCTTCTGATCTGTTACCAAGCATTGTTATCCAGGCTTCTTACTTATTCTATGGGCTTCTAGATATCTTAATAAATTTCTTTTCTTTAAAACAAAGGAAACTATGTTGGCCCCATTTATTAAACAAAGATATCTGAGTGTCACCAAAGTTGTTACCATAAATGGAAATCCAGATCCAGAATTTTAGAGAAATGGAATAAAACTAGGCAATATTACCTATTATAGATGAGTCTAAAATCAGTAGAACTCTTTTGAGTGTTAAGACATTAGAATATCAAGCTTGCAAAGGAAAAAAAAAGTTAACTGAATTAAAATTTAGATTTACATAAAAGCAAAACCAATGGGGGTGTAGTTGTAACTGGATAGAATATGTTATGAGTTGAATTGTACTACCTAAAAAGATACATTGAAATCCTAAACTCCAATATTTCACACTTATTCACAGTGAGTTTTTTTGGAAACAGGATCATTGCATATGGAATTAGTCAAGTCAGCAAGAAGCCATTTCATTAACATGTTGTTTAGTCTCTACATGGTTTTATGTTTTTTCTCCTTCTTGGAATTGATTTCTAGTTTCATATCATTGAGATCAATAAAAATGCATGATATAATTTCTATACTCTTAAATTTGTTGTGACTCTTTTGTAGCCTAGCATGTGATCTATTCTGGATAATGTACCATATGTATTGCAAAAGAATGTGTGTTCTGCTGTTTGGGGTGATAATTAGCTTGTTCTAATTGACATTTAAGGCCACTGTTTCATTATTGATTTTCTGTCTGGAATGATCTATCCATTGAAATAAGTGGGTTGTTAGAGTCCCCTACTATTACTGTCAATGTCTTCCTTTATATCTGTTAATATTTTCTTTATGTATTTAGCTGCTCTTATATTAGATGCGTATGTTTATGAATGTTATACTCCCTTTGTGTTTTGGACCTTTTATCACATACAATGACCTTCTTTGTCTTTTATTTAGATTTTTTTAAGTCTACCTTATCTGATAAGAATATTAGTACCCCCACATAGTTTTTGTTTCCACTTACACACAATATTTTTTTTTCCCTTACTTTCAGTCTGTGTCCAGTACTAACTTTTTCTTCCTTACCTACATA
>SJYC01055022.1:0-12355 GCA_006408675.1 Madoqua kirkii | reverse complement strand
TTTTATAGCCTGATCCTAAGTTTCCTGTAATTCAATAACCAGGATAATTGATTTCAACCAAAATTTAATACTTTGCCTTTTATCCTAGTGGTCTAATTTAATTTCATTTAAAATACTATTCCTTAGGAGCAATCCATAATCATTCTTCTCAATGGCATATTTTATCTATCAATTGAGTGTTTTCACATCAGATATTTACATTTCCTCCCAGACACAGAGTAAAGTCTAAGAAAAATATTATTTTTAACCTTCAATCAAAGTGTAAGTAAGAAACCATGAAAATTAAGTTTTAGACAGTGTAATCATCATTCTCTAATGCATTTGTCTTTTTTGCCTATGAAAACATTTTCATTTCTATCTATTTATGATGCTGATGTCTCACATTGCATCAAAAAAAATGAAGAAAAAAGTAGCATGAGTTCAAGTGGTTGTTACTGGTCTTTTTCTACTAATAATAGCACTATTTTACATAGAAATTCTCTTCTTTTCTCCTTTCAGTTCTACAATAATCCTGGATTTTAAATATTCCAGATCAGTGGTATTTATTACTGTGAAGTAAATGTAGCTTGTAGGTTGAACATCCTGTTACTTATTAAACTGATAAGTAACAACAGATGGAAGTGCTGGAAACATTTCCACTACATGTTTTATTTGAGCAATACATTTATCATATTGCTTATAGCAGAGCAATGAAAACTGAACGTTTTCCCCCAAAGCAGGTCTTAAAATTTCTCTAGTTTCCTTAAGTAACTCTGCTGTAGATGAAAAGATAAACTATAAATTTTTTGGTGCTAGTAGTGAAAGGGACTCATTCTGAGTCAAAAATATTTCACCTTAAATATGTACATGTTGTCTTATAATTTAAATTATCTTATAAAATATTGTTTTATAAACCTTATATATCACATCAGTATATTTCATATCAAACTTAAATGCGTAATTTTACTGAAATATATTATCTCAGTCTACAGTGATGTTTTCAAAGAAGAAATAAAGGATGACTATAAAAATCATTCTACCCTGTACTCTGAGAAAAGTACCTACAGACTATAACAGAGTTACAGTCCTCACTTACAAGGCTGAATCATAGCATCTTAATGTTTTAATTCCATGTTTATACTGGGAAAAAATGAATCAACTGGTGATTGTGAGCTGCATAAACCCAAATGCAGTCTTCAGGAATGAATGCCATATTCAAGATATTTTTCTAAATTATATAATCACCATATCAAATACATAGTGACTGTGAAGAGCATGTACTGCCAGCTTTTTGTGTGTGTGCATAGCATCTTCGATATTTTCACAATAGTCTTCTAATTAGAGAAGAAAATGGCAACCCACTCCAATATTCTTGCCTGGAGAATCCCATGAACAAAGGAGCCTGGTGGGCTACAGTCCATGGGGTTGCACAGAGTCAAACACGACTGAAGCAACTTAGCACAGCACAGGACAACACAGCGCAGCCTTCTAATAAATTGTGGATATACCCAATCAGAAAAGAATGAAATGCATGACTATAACCCGAATTTCAGAGAAAAAAATTAATTAAAAAGATAAGATGTGCTTAGCAACTCCATTTGCCTCTCCAGATCCATTCCCCACAGTATTCCAACTTACATCATGCTCCAGGTGGCCAACATGTTGAAATATATCATCAGATCTCCTGCACTCTTTCAGCTGGGAAAGTCTGTACACGACTGAAGCAACTTAGCATAGCACAGGACAACACAGCGCAGCCTTCTAATAAATTGTGGATATACCCAATCAGAAAAGAATGAAATGCATGACTATAACCCGAATTTCAGAGAAAAAAATTAATTAAAAAGATAAGATGTGCTTAGCAACTCCATTTGCCTCTCCAGATCCATTCCCCACAGTATTCCAACTTACATCATGCTCCAGGTGGCCAACATGTTGAAATATATCATCAGATCTCCTGCACTCTTTCAGCTGGGGAAGTCTGGGGAATTCTAGAGGTAGAGATGAGAGCAAGGTCAAGGCTTTGCTGACCCCGATTGTCTTACTTTGAAGTCATTTCAGGCTGGCTGTCCCCCTTGAAAAGATGGCACTACTGAACTCAAAATGGCCTACTCTACACAATTCCTTTTGGTTCTGAAAACCTCTCCTACCCTACATCATTGCTATACCTAGAAAGGCTAATATTTGCTTCTGTAAGCAAGTTTCTAGGATTTTGTACCTATCTTTGTGTTTTTCAAGAATCCCAGTCACTTCTTTTTTAATTTGGCACCTTATAAATAAACCATCTTCAAATCATCCTAATATGAGTGTGTTATTTTCTGATACAGCCATTGATATCAGTAGTGTCCTAAATAACCTACCCTTAAAATGAGATTATGAGATTTGGTTGGTTATATAATCCAGGGGCTCATAGATAATCTCTATCCTGGGGGAAAATAGGATACAAGTAACCTATAGCCTGACATGGCATCATAATTGCTCAAATTTTTACTGCCAGTAACATCAGATAAATATAGTTGGAGGAAACAGCATTGTGAGATTGACTGCTTTGACACTGTTCAATGGAAAAGACAGTGATTTTAAAGTTCAAATGTTCACCTGATTTCTTCTAATGCCCCTAGAGAATTAATATAAGGCAAAGAGAAATTTGAAACTATGTGAAATCAGAAATACATGTAGAACAACAAAACGTGTAACAACTTTCATGAAGACTCTTATTTTCTCTAGTCACAAGGAACACGTGGCTGAGACCATGTACAGGAATGTATAAGAGTTGGAGTTTTAGCCACAAATTAAATGCCCAACTCCTCCACTAGAAGAGAGGGAGCAGGATATAGAAATGTGGTCCAGGAACAGCTAACCAGATATTAATGAGATCTTGAAACTTTAACTTTTCCCCAAACCTTCCTCCATCTGAAAAAAAAGTCATTCCATCCTCAACTTCTGGTTGCATCTGGGACAATTAGCTTCATAAGATTACAAAAAAAAATTTTTTTAGAAATATCTTCTCTTTCTCCCCTTTTGTCCAAATGTACAATAAAACTTATATCCCAGCATTTTCCAGACAGTGTGGTCTATTCTAGGAAAAGATGGTATATATATATATATATATATATATATATATCACATGAGTTAAAATGTTTCACAAATATAAACTTTGGGATCTGTGTGGTATTTGATTCTAAATGTGTTAGACCACATGTAGAATTTAAGATTCAGTTCAATCGCTCAGTTCTGTTTGACTCTTTGCAACCCCATGGACTGCAGCACACCAGGCCTCCCTGTCCATCACCAAGTCCTGGAGTTTACCCAAACTCATGCCCATCGAGTCAGTGATGCCATCAAACCATCTCATCAGCTGTCATTCCCTTCTTCTCCTGCCTTTAATCTTTCCCAGCATCAGGGTCTTCAAATGAGTCAGTTCTTCATATCAGGTGGCCAAAGTATTGGAGTTTCAGCTTCAGCATCAGTCCTTCCAATGAACACCCAGGACTGATCTCCTTTAGAATGGACTGGTTGGACCTCCTTGAAATCCAAGGGACTCTAAAGAGTCTTCTCCAATACCACAGTTCAAAAGCATCAATTCTTCAGCGCTCAGCTTTCTTCACAGTCCAAGTCTCACATCCGTACATAAATACTGGAAAAATCATAGCCTTGCCTAGACAGAGCTTTGTTAGTAATGTCTCTGCTTTTTAATACACTGTCTAGGTTGATCATAACTTTCCTTCCAAGAAGCAAGCGTCTTTTAATTTCATGCCTGCAGTCATCATCTGTAGTGATTTTGGAGCACACAAAAATAAAGTCTGTCACTGTTTCCACTGTTTCTCCATTTATTTGCAATGAAGTGATGGGACTGGATGCCATGATCTTAGTTTTCTGAATGTTGAATTTTAAGCCAACCTTTTCACTCTCCTCTTTCACTTTCATCAAGAGGCTCTTTAGTACTTCTTCACTTTCTAATTAATGGTATGTATCCTTTCACATTGGTTTCAGAATTTATTGTGTAGGCTAGGCTTGAGCACTTATGTGTGATGTTAATATTCTACTAGGTTGGCTCATCTAAATCTTCTCTCAACTAAGACCTATTGTTAATGAAATTGAAAGAAAAAATACAATTCCACATTATACTGTAATGGAAAATCTTAATTCTTTTTTTGTAATTTTTATTTTTATCTTATTTGCTTTACAATACTGTATTGGTTTTGCCATACCTTGACATGAATCAGCCATGGGTGTATATGAGTTCCAATCCAGAACCCCCCTCCCACCTCCCACCTCATATCATCTCTCTGGACCATCCCTGTCCGCCAGCCCCAAGCATCCTATATACTGTATCAAATATAGACTGGTGATTCGTTTCTCACCTGATAGTATACATGTTTCAATGTCATTCTCTCAAATCATCCCACCCTCCCTCTCTCCCACAGAGTCCAAAAGTCCATTCTATACATCTGTGTCTCTTTTGCTGTCTCACATACAGGGTTACCATTACCATCTTTCTAAATTTCATATATATGCATTAGTATACTGTATTGGTATTTTTCTTTCTGGTTTACTTCACTTTGTATAATAGGCTCCAGTTTCATCCACCTCATTACAACTAATTCAAATGTATTCTTTTTAATGGCTGAGTAATACTCCATTGTGTATATGTACCACAGCTTTCTTATCCATTTGTCTGCTGATGGAGATCTAGGTTGCTTCCTTGTCCTGGCTATTATAAACAGTGCTACAATGAACACTGAGGTACACGTGTCTCTCTCAGTTCTGGTTTCCTCAGTGTGTATGCCCAGCAGTGGGATTTTTGGGTCATAAGGCAGTTCTATTTGCAGTTTTTTAAGGAATCTGCACATTGTTCTCCATAGTAGTTGTACTAGTTTGCATTCCCACTAACAGTGTAAGAGTGTTCCCTTTTCTCCATACCCTCTCTAGCATTTATTGCTTGTAGACTTTTGGATCACTGCCATTTTGACTGGTGTGAAATGGTACCTCATTGTGGTTTTGATTTGCATTTCTCTGATAATGAGTGTTGTAGAGCATCTTTTCATGTGTTTATTAGCCCTCTGTATGTCTTCTTTGGAGAAACATCTATTTAGTTCTTTGGCCCATTTTTTGATTGAGTCATTTATTTTTCTGGAATTGAGCTGCAGGAGTTGCTTGTATATTTTTGAGATTAGTTGTTTGTCAGTTGTTTCATTTGCTATTATTTTCTCCCATTCTGAAGGCTGTCTTTTCACCTTGCTTGTAATTTCCTTTGTTGTGCAGAAGCTTTTAATTTTAGTTAGATCCTTTTTGTTTATATTTGCTTTTATTTCCAGTATTCTGGGAGGTGGATCATAGAGAATCCTGCTGTGATTTATGTCGGAGAGTGTTTTGCCTATGTTATCCTCTAGGATTTTTATATTTTCTAGACTTACGTTTAGATATTTAATCCATTTTGAGTTTATTTTTGTATATGGTGTTAGAAAGTGATCTAGTTTCAATCTTTTACAAGTGGTTGACCAATTTTCCCAGCACCACTTGGTAAAGAGATTGGCTTTAATCCACTGTATATTCTTGCCTCCTTTGTCGAAGATAAGGTGTCCATAGGTGTATGGATTTATCTCCAGGCTTACTACTTTGTTCCATTGATCTATATTTCTGTCTTTGTGCCAATACCATACTGTCTTGATGACTGTGGCTTTGTAGCAGAGCCTGAAGTCAGGCAAGTTGATTCTTCCAGTTCCATTCTTTTTTCTCAAGAAAGAAACTACACTTGGAATAAATCTTTTCAGTGGAATCTTCTTGGTGATTGCCTAGCCATATTCTCTTAGGATATCTGGGAGGACATTCCCTCAACAAGACATTAAGAAATGCTTTCATGATGGAGGTATGACTATTCTTGATCTCTCTCATGCTTATACTCTGTAGCCCAGAGATGAGAGTTTGAGATGCTACAATGAAAATTGACTCTGTGACCTCAATGGTAAAAATGGGATTCTAGAGTGGTAGAAAATGTGAGCACAGAAGCCATAAGGAGAAACTGCCTGTGGCTACAATGCTGGTCTTTTAAAATTTATTTATTTATTTGGCTGTGCCAGGTCTTAGTTGCATCATGAGGGATCTTCTGTTGCTACACACAGGCTTAATTGCTTTGCAGCACATGGGATCTTAGTTCGCTGACGAGGGATGAAACCCAAGTGCTCTGCATTTCAAAGTAGGTTCTCAACCACCAAATCGCTAGAGAAATCCCTACAATAGTTAAGATCCATGGAAATCTATTGCTAATTACTCATACTCTCAGAAGTGAAATAAATTGATTCCTAGAAACCTACTTAAGTGCTTCTTAACATACATAGGATGATAAATTCTAGATTTGCTGAGAAAATTCTGACCCAAATTGCTATTTGGAGATTCACAGTGTTACTACACCAAAGTCAGTTTAAGACAGAGCTTTCCCCAAGAAAAATATTGACGCTGTTCAGTTTGAAAATTAAACCTTCATCCAATTCCTCAAATGCCCATTTTCCCATTACCATTTTCCAGAACGATTTTAAAGAAGAAATATCCATACTTCATAATCTTTCCGTTACTGACTCTGAACTCATGCTTCTCCTCAAAAACCCAAAACACTTTAATATTTTATTAATCAGAGTGACACTTGAGTTGTCCTAACAGTGACTTCAGAACATGCAGTAAAAATAGAATATATTTAATTATCAAGAAGGAGTCTTATCTTTGTTCCATAGTATATGGAACAAAGTTTACTTTGTAGAAAGAACAAAATTCCCTGTTATCTCATCTCTTCCTGAAAATAGTAAACCATTCCTAAGGGAAATTATAGATATTAGTGCCACAATCAAGGATTTGACATGTGTAAGGGTTGTGATTCCTAGCATAGCACCAGTGAACTAGCCTGTTTGATCAGTGCAAAAACTTGATGGATCATGGAGAATAGCAGAAGATCATTAAAAACTTAATCAAATACTGATGTCAATTGCAGCTATGATTCCAGATTGGGTATCTCTATAGGTACAACTCAACATAATTTTAGCACTTATGTACAGTAAATAATTAATGTTCTAGCAAAGTTTGTAAGCAAAATAATAAATGGTTTGTATTTCCATATCAGAAAATACTGTGTAACTTTACTGTCTTGCCACAGGTCTATGTCAGCTCTTTAGCTTCCTTTCATATAGCGAATTTGTTAATTAACTGGAGCTCTGGAGAACTCATTAAGACAAACATGTGCCCGAAGGTAGGGAAGCAACTACAAATACTCACGAGTCTGTCCTGTTGGTGTAATTTCCAGGAGTCTAGTAGCTTGGATCATGTCAGAATATAAAGAATAAGCACAATGTTTTGTAGATGTCTATGGATTTTAGAGGCAAAATATCCTGTTTTGGATATTTTGGCACCTAATGTGCCTATTATCAGTGTGATCTGGAGACAGAAATTTCACTTTATCAGATTTAGATTATAGTATAATTTTGCTTCTACTAGGCATAATGACCCAGCAGCTCAAGTGGTTTGGGAATTGTCTTTGGCATACAGATGATATGTGAAGCTTCTGGTGATCCCAGAAAGAAAACCAGAAACATCCCTAGAATAAGATGATGTCCTCCTCTTTGGGCAAATGTTCTACATTAGAAAAGCAGCTCCAGGCTTGTGACTGGACCCTTGTACAGACTAAGTGACTGAACATGAGATATCTAATGACCACATGAACCAAATTGCCTATTATTTTAATTCAACAAACTTACCTTTGGATTTCAATAGGCAGTATTCCCATATAAAGTAAAAGTAAGATATACAAAGTAAGATTCTAGCAGGCCCTGAGGACATCTGCGAATCACACAAGCAGGTAACTAAGAACCACGGCACCTGTGTACAGAAGGGCCTGGGAGGCTACAGTCCATGGGGTCGCAAAATACTCAGACACAAGTGAGCATGAACACTACTTAGTAAACTAGTACCAGATGGAGGTATTAATATATGACTAGCCCTCTTCAATCCCCCTCAGAAATGGGCCTCAAAGGCAGTGGGAAGGAGGGGAACCATCCTGTATGAAAATGGCTCTCCAAGTGGTAGAAAGAAGAATAGTCTCATGTAAGTCTATTGGAACAGAGCTTAGAACAAAGTCAGAGAGCTAAGGAACATGCAGTCTAGTAAAAGAGAAATAAAGAAGAATGTCACAATCATAAAAAGATTAATCATTTACAAAGAATTAGTCTGCAAGAAAAAAAAAAAGACCCTCTCCTATTCCTAAATAAAACAAAATGCAAATGTTTTATAGCATATAGAGAAAATATATGAGAATTCCAAGTTAATAATTTCAATAGTTCCATTGTATTCAGTGTTACAGTAATGAATAAGCCATGGCTCATTATCATATAAGGGCAAGATTTCTGGGTCTGAATAAGACCACCTTAACATTCTGAGCACTTTCTTAGTTCTTCCAGATAAGTGATTGCTTAAGGCATTTGCAGGGTCATGACAAGGTTCTTGAGGATCATTTCAAGGACCTGCAATTAGGACAGCCCAATTATCTGGTGACTTAAATGACCCAAGTTTTACCAAGGCCAATGCCAACTTCAGTCCTTCTTAGTGTTTATCTCCTATAATTAATACTTTTATAATTAAGTAGCTTAAACTCTTTCTCTGATTATTAAAAGACTCAAAAATCTCTCTGTCAAAGGTCACAACATTTATCAAAATTCTGCATTCATTTACTAGGATTAGAAAATATTTAACCCAGCGAAAGTAAAAATAAAAAAAATACCATCCAGATCATTAAAAAGGAATATGTATGTCCAGACACAGTTTTCTAAAAATATTTCTTTTCTTGTCTAACAAAGAAGTCTTTTCTTTCATAGAAAAGCGTAAGTTGAACATAGGGGGAAGCTGTCATTATTCCTTTTTAAATTTATTTTCAACATACACAAATAAAGACCAAGAAGTATTCATACTCTCTTACATGGTAAGCTGGAATTCCTTCATTCATTTATAAAAATTATTTGGCTTGACATGTACGTATGGTTCAGGATACACAGTTGGGGAGGCAGGAACGTTGGAGAGACTATTCCTGCCCTTGAACATCCTAGAACCTAGTGAAGACTGACTGGATGCCTGCTCTGAGGTAAATGTCTATCCCACAAGCAATTAAACTTCTAACTCCCTCAAGTAGGTGCATTCACTGGTATACAGGCAGCACTTAGCTCTGCCAACTGTTGAGCCCAGGCTCTGTACTTCCTCAGGTGAGAACAGGCAAAGTACTCTGCAACCTGAATGCTCAACACAAATCCTCAGGACTTGTAAATATAATAGTAAATAATCTTTACTGGATTTCTGAAATCTAGAGATCATTTGCATGTGATTTTCCTGGCCCTTTCACTACACAGGAGCACACTTTGAAATTCTGGCTGTTATTCAGCATTGTGCTTTTAGAAAAGTTTAACTTCCATTCAAAATAAATAAATTTAAAATCATAATAACTGAATAAGAGCTTATAAAAATGTTTAATACGTTTTCAGCTAAAAAATGGTGTTGAATTTGATTGGTTTAACTCTGTGGTTAGGAATTTGAATGAAAGCATCTTCTTGGGAACATCTTCAGATTTCAAGGTCATCTAATCAGATTCCTAACAGTTCTTTAGTGAACAGCATCAGGTCTTACAAATGTGCCTCAGAAAATATTTTTACATTTTTATCATCAAAAAATGGACCTAAAGGTTTTAATTAGTGGTTTAGTTTTAGACTGTGATTTTCTTTTTTTTTTTTCCTGAAAGTCATCAAACTGATACATGCATCAGGAATTTATATCAGGGACTTCCCTGGCAGTCCAGTGGTTAAGACTCTACATTCTGCTTCAGAGGGAGTGAGTTTGATCCCTGGCTGGGGAACTAAGATACTGCATGCTGTGCAGCCGTGTAGCATGCTGTGCAGCCAAAAAAGAAAAGGAAATTTATAACCAAGGATTCAAAACACTGTAAGTAACATTCTCAGGCCCTTTAGTGTAGAATTTGAAGTATACAATGGTGGGAACATGAGGATATCAAGATCTCAGATCATTTTGTTTCCAGGGGCTATAAGGATATAAATCCTAAGATTTCATTTGGTTGATCAGATGCAGAGAATAAACTATGAAAATACAATGGAACTATTGAAATTATTAACTTGGAATTCTCATATATTTTTCTACATTCATAATTTGTGTCCTCCCTGAATAATAAAATATTCTTTTTGTTTTAAATTGTATAGATAGTTTGCATATGTGTGTGTGTGTGTGTGTGTGTGCGCGCGCGCTCTGTCATGTCTGACTCTTTGTGACCCCATGCACTATAATCTACCAGATTCCTCTGTCCATGGAATTTTCCAGGCAAGAATAATAGAGTTAGTTGCCATTTCCTACTCCAGGGGATCTTCCCAACCCAAGGATCAAACCCACAGCTTTCACGGTATCTTGTATTGATAGGCTAATTCTTTATGACTGTGCTACCTGTGAAGCCTTGCATATGGATACAATGTGTTAAGTAGCTAAATTATACAATGTAAAATGTATCAGTGATTATTACAAACAGCTTTTCTCAAATTTCCCAATTTACCAACTATGAATGCATTTGCAAAACTTTTTAAATTTATAACAAATCTAGGCGATCCTTGAAACTGTCACCCATTTTTGAAATGCTTAGTAAATAGAACCAGCTGTGATTTCGATGGCCATGAAAGTAGATATAATACCTTTCTTCTTTCTTACATTCTTCTATATATTTCTATGTTCAACAAATATAAATATGTGTTCCCAAGTTATTTGTAATATAGCTATAATGTTTCACAAGGCTTCTTCCATAGTGTTCTAGTGTTAATATTCCTATTTGGAAGGAAAGAATGTTGATGAGAAAAGGATTTGTTTGCTTAACTACAGAAAAATTTTTACTCCTGGTGCTTCCACAGATAGATGATAAGTAATACAAAACAGCAATATGAAGTGCTTATTTCTTAGGAAAACATGTAGAAAATATTTTAAAGAATTTAAACTGTATAAAAAGAATATACTTTTACTATTTAATGATCCTGACCTGGTGAATTTAGGAATAGAAGATAAACTTGCCATGTCTTTGATAGAAAACAAACACACACACACACACACCTCAAGTTATAAATTAAAAGTTTTAAAATCATTTTTATTAAGAAATCAAACATATACTTAATGTGTCATAAAAGTAGAAATGAAAACAAAAAGAAACAAAAGAATGTTAATAAAGCCAACACATGTAAAACAAGTACATGCCTTATATAAAGTCACAAGATGGAAAGAAGTTTTTGTATTTTTACAGGCAGCTGAAATGAAGATTTCCAGTCTTCCTCCCCAAAGATTCTGAGTCTTTAGATGTCTTGACCTTGACAGGCCATAGTTGATGCAACTGGTCATTTACCAGTAATTCAGTGCACAGAACCATAGAAGCACAAGAAATGTCCTAGTGAAACCCTGGGCAGGTCCTCAGATAAACTCCTTACTCCCAATGTGTGATATCCCCCTAATACTTTATGTCAATTATCATTAATTATTTCTGATATTATAAGAGTCCCTGTTTTTGTTTACTGGTTCATTGTCAAGAGCAGGAGCTGAAAGCAATTTGTTTCTACTCACAACATCCAATTTAGTAAAATTCTTTGTCCCCTGGATGCCTGAAATGTTACCTCCTTGAAAATCACAATCCTCAAAAGATATTGATAGGAACTACTCCTATCTTCAACATGTAATACCTGGAGCTGTTCACATTAGGTTTTAGGGATTCTCCAACAGAAAATAAACAGCTAGTTCATTACACAATAGCCTTCTTGGGGATCAGTGCCTTACCTCTACAAAATTGTGCCCCTAAGCTAGTGCTTTGACTAAGCTTTTAGCAGTGCTATTCCATCATCCTTCCATGGTGGCTCAGATGGTAAAGTGTCTGCCTACAATGAGGGAGACCCAGATTCAATCCCTGGGTTGGGAAGATCTTCTGTAGAAGAAAATGGCAACCCACTCCAGTATTCTTGCCTGGAAAATCCCACGGACGGAGGAGCCTGGTAGGCTACAGTCCATGGGGTCACAAAGAGTTGGACATGACTGAACAACTTCAATTTCTTTCTTTCCATCATCCTGGTTCAGTTGCTCAGTTGTGTCCAGCTCTTTGCCACCCATGGACTGCAGCATGCCAGGTTTTCCTGTCCATCACCAACTCCTGGAGCTTGATAAAACTCATGTCCATTGAGTTGGTGATGCCATCCAACCACATCATCCTCTGTCATCCCCTTCTCCTACTGCCTTCAATCTTTCCCAGCATCAGGGCCTTTTCTAATGAGTCAGTGCTTTGCATCATGTGGTCAAAGTATTGGAGTTTCAGCTTCAGTGT
>SJYC01055021.1:0-12433 GCA_006408675.1 Madoqua kirkii | reverse complement strand
GCTTCAGCAGTACATGAACCATGAACTTCCAGATGTTCAAGCTGGTTTTAGAAAAGGCAGAGGAACCAGAGGTCAAATTGCCAACATCCGCAGGATCATGGAAAAAGCAGAAGAGTTCCAGAAAAATATCTATTTCTGCTTTATTGACTATGCCAAAGCCTTTGACTGTGTGGATCACAATAAACTTTGGAAAATTCTGAAAGAGATGGGAATACCAGACCACCTAACCTGCCTCTTGAGAAACCTGTATACAGGTCAGGAAGCAACAGTTAGAACTGGACATGGAACAACAGACTGGTTCCAAATAGGAAAAGGAGTACGTCAAGGCTGTATATTGTCACTCTGCTTATTTAACTTATATGCAGAATACATCATGCAAAATGCTGGGCTGGATGAAGCACAAGCTGGAATCAAGATTGCTGGGAGAAATGACAATAACTTCAGATATGCAGATGCCAACACCCTTATGGCAGAAAGCAAAGAACTAAAAAGCCTCTTGATGAAAGTGAAAGAGGAGAGTGAAAAAAATGGCTTAAAATTCAACATTCAGAAAACTAAGATCATGACATCTGGTCTCATCACTTCATGGCAAATAAATGGAAAAACAATGGAAACAGTGAGAGACTTCATTTTCTTGGGCTCCAAAATCACTGCAGATGGTGACTGGAGCCATGAAATTAAAAGATGCTTGCTCCTTGGGAGAAAAGCTATGATCAACCTAGACAGCATATTAAAAAGCAGAGATGTTACTTTGTCAGGAAAGGTCCGTCTAGTCAAGGCTGTGATTTTCCCAGCGATCATGTATGGATGTGAGAATTGGACTATAATGAAAGCTGAGTGCTGAAAAATTGATGCTTTTGAACTGTGGTGTTGGAGAAGACTCTTGAGAGTTCCTTGGACTGCAAGGAGATCCAGCCAGTCCATCCTAAAGGAAATTAGTCCTGAATATTCATTGGAAGGACTGAGGCTGAAGCTGAGACTCCAATACTTTTCCTACCTCATGCGAAGAGCTGACTCAGTGGAAAAGATCCTGATGCTGGGAAAGATTGAGGGCAGGAGGAGAAGGGGACGACAGAGGATGAGATGGCTGGATGGCATCACTGACTCAATGGACATGGTTTTGGGTGGACTCCAGGAGTTGGTGGTAGACAGGGAAGCCTGGCGTGCTGCTGTTCATGGGGTCGCAAAGAGTCAGACACGACTGAGTGACTAAACTGAACTAAACCGTCATCCTACTTCACGCCCTCTTCCCCTAAGAAAGTGAAGTATCACAGATTTACTTACTATATATTACTGGTGAAATAGTTTTCTTTTTATCACTAAGAAGGCTTTTGTTTTGCCTTGAAACTAACTTTGTATTGTAAAATACAAGTATACCAGGATTTGGTAGGCATATTCCTCTGAATTTTTGCCTCTTGTTTTTATGATTTTCATTTTGAGCCTCTCATTAGTATATGGCAGTTAGTTGTTCTACTTGCTGATCCAGGCAAAAATCAATGGCTGTCATTAGTGATTATTTTTGTGCTTTAATTTCTTATTTCAAGAAATGTGTTGATTTTTACAATATGATTTTTGGATTTATCAAAAACAGTTAAGTTAGTAAGTGTAAGTTTTGAAATGGATTCTGATGAAGACAGAAGTGCCTAGCCAACATAACAGTGTATAAATACATTTTAAAGTAATTTTATATTATTTTAGTAGTACCATCTGTTTGAGAATTATTTGAAGAAATTTCAGCCAGAAGAATGCAGAATATGGCTAGCCATTTTTTTTGCAAGTTGGTGTTCTATTGTAAAATAGAACATGCTGGGTTTTGACTCAGTTGGTCTCACCTCTGCTTCATGGTATCTGAAACCAACGCAGAGTTCTGACAGGTGTTAAGTGAACTTTGTGGAATATCATGAAATATTGATATATCCTACTTCATTATATAAAGTAGGAACAATTATGTTATCAACAAATATGACTATTGTGTGTATATAAAAAGTATAGTATCATCATATACTTATTATACAGTCTGTCAAACTATTTGATTACTCATTAGCATCTTATGTAAATAATTATGTGGTATTTTAAAATAGATTAATTTGGCCATTAACTTGCTGTTTCCCACCTGTTTCTCATTATTTAATTTTAGCAGTAGAAATACTTTGGTTAAACTGAGATATATATTTAGTAACCCTAGTACCAAGTACAATCTATGGTACATAATGATTATTCAGTTGTTAACTGATTAAGTGATTAATAAAAACTGTAGAAGAACATTGACTAGGTAAATGTTAGGGCTTCCCTGTAGCTCAGCTGGTAAAGAATCTGCCTACAATGCAGGAGACCCTGGCTCAATTCCTGGATCAGGAAGATCCCCTGTAGAAGGAATAGTCTGTGCACTCCAGTATTCTTGGGCTTCCCTGATGGCTCAGACAGTGAAGAATAGCCCTGCAGTGCAGGAGACCTGGGTTCCATCCCTGGGTTGGAAAGATCCCCTGGAGAAGGGAAAGGCTACCCACTCCAGTGTTCTTGCCTGGAGAATCCCATGGACAGAGGAGCCTGCCAGGCTACATACAGTCCACAGGACTGCATTGGCGGGACACAACTAAACCACTTTCACTTTTAAGCATAACTAAGCCTTTATTCATAGTGCTAGGGCGTGAGATGCTTTCAAGGAATATACTGCTTGTTACGGAATGAGGATGTGTTCCCCACACCCCCAGTTCATATGATGAAGCTCTCAGTCCCCAGTATGTCTTTAGGAAGTGGCTAGGTTAGATGGTGTCATTAAGATAGGGTCCTCTTGATGGGATTAGTGAAAGAAGGTAGCATAGTGTGCTCCCCTCTCCCCTAGTCTGTGAGCACACCAAGGAAAGGCCTTGTGAGGACACAACTGGAGGGCAGCCATCCACATGCCAGGAAAATAGTCCTAACTGCAAGCCAAACCCTGCTGGACGTTGATCTTGGACTTCCCAACCTCTTGCACTGTGAGAAAATAAATTTCTTTTGTTTAAGCCACCCAGTTTATGATGTTTATCATGGCAGCCCAAGCTGACTTAGACATTGCTTTAGGAAGGATAGGCAGTTTTTATAGAGCTTTAGCAAGTGAGGTCATGTGGAGGGAATATAGGGAGAGCTACCTCGTTTAATTGTGCTTTATTATACGTCAAATACACTGTGCTTTTTGTAGGTTGAAGGTTTATGGCAACCTTGCATTGGAAGATGATGGTTATCATTTTTAAGTAATAAAGAATCTTTAAATTCAAATATGTACATTGTTTTTTTTTTTTTAAGACATACAGCATAATGCTAGACTCACTAGACTACATTATAGTGCAAACATAATTTTATATGCACTGGGAAACCAGAAACTTCATGTGACTTGCTTTATTGCTGATAAGCTTGATTGCAATGGTCTGGAACCTAACCTGCAATATTTCTGAGGTGTACCCGTAGTGTCAAAGGCTGTTCTCAGAAGAGAAAGCAGTTATTCTGCAGTTTAGGAGTTGGCAATTGGCCAGTTGGGATTTTAACCAGAGGAATGGAGGCGAAGATCATGGGCAAAAGGGAATGGGAGAAATGACTGAGCTGGGAGGGACAAGGTCATAGGAGGTCCCCTGATGAGAGAAAATCACATACCATTGCCTGTTACACAGTTTTAGGTTCTTCTCCTTAGTGATACATTGTTTAAGTACAATATAAATATGTGTTAAATAGATTATCTTAATATATAACACAAAAATAAGCATAAAATAATAAGCCTATATATTTTCTCAAGGTAATTTTCAGGGTTGGGCCTTAAAAAAAAGAAGCTTTTTATTTTGACACCATTTTAGATTCACAGGAAATCGCACTCAGTTCAAAAAGATCTCATGTACCTTTTACTCATTTTCCCCCTTTATTCCATCTTACCCCATGCTTAATAAGGGGCTTCCTAGGTGTAGCTACTGGTAAAGAACCCATCTACCAGTGCCGGAGACACAAGAGACGTGCTTTTGATCCCTAGATCTGGAAGATCCACTGGAGGAGGGCATGGCAACCCACTCCAGTATTCTTCCCTGGAGAATCCCCATGGACAGAGGAGCCTGGCAGGCTGTAGTCAGTAGGATCTTGAAGAGTCAGACATGACTGAAGCAACTTAGCATGCACACGCATATCAGTCATGCTTATTAGGGCTTTTCTTTCAGTGACACAGTGGGCAGTAGTTTACTCTACATTTTATCATCCCTGGACTCCCTGTTCTTTTCTTCTTTTTCCCATAGTCTCTTTCCTATGTCTTGCTTCCACATGCAAGTTTGGTCTGCTGGATTTGAATATTTATTTCTGTAATTATAAATGATTTTAATTTCATGATAGACTTTCTTTGAGTTGCACTATAGGTGTGAGTTGTCAGTTTCACTTGTTTCCTCTTGTTAATTGTATCTAGATGATTTCTTGAAGGATGTGTATCAATAAAAAGATTAGTATTTGGGCAGCCACTGTTGGGAAAGATGAGTTTGAGAAAAGTTATTGACAGAATGTTATGAATAACTTTTTTCAGTTGTAAAGTAAGCTTCAAATTAATATTCCTATAAAATATTCAAATGTATGACTAACAAAGAGGCAGTTTGTGACATAATTTTACTAGTGTCAGTTTCCTTTTCTGTATTACTGATGTAATATGTATTTGACAAAATTATGATACAATTTTAATAACCATTTTAGTTTTAATGCAGTATGCTAATTTTTTTCTATATTGGTATATGAAAAGGAAGAGTAGGAAGACCAGGAAATAAAAGCATTCATATGTGAGAGCCTACATCCTCAACCTGTATAAATGATGAAAAGGAACCAGATGGGAGACACTGACATGATGTTGATGAAAGGAGAGACATGTGTCCTAAATGAGTAGTTAGTTCTCAGTAATCAATCCCTATGCAATAATCCAGTTGTGGTTTCTGGACTGGGGCTGAAGTATATGTAGGTGCAACCTCTCTAGTTGATATAGTTGTCCATCCGGAGTTGAAAGCTGCTGCTTTGAAGGTTAACTAATGTTATTATATCCACATTTTACTATTATGGAATAATATTTATAATAATCATGCTCTGGTACTGATATTCTAATGAAATGTTAAAATCGAATGACCTATGGAATATTTTCCTTTTAATATGGTCATTGTTTTGGGATGCTTTGTAAATAGATGGGGAAACAGTGGAAACAGTGTCAGACTTTATTTTGGGGGGCTCCAAAATCACTGCAGATGGTGATTGCAGCCATGAAATTAAAAGACGGTTAGTCCTTGGAAGAAAAGTTATGACCAACCTAGATAGCATATTGGAAAGCAGAGATATTACTTTGCCAACAAATGTCCGTCTAGTCAAGGCTATGGTTTTTCCTGTGGTCATGTATGGATGTGAGAATTGGACTGTGAAGAAGGCTGAGCGCCAAAGAATTGATGCTTTTGAACTGTGGTGTTGGAGAAGACTCTTGAGAATCCCTTGGACTGCAAGAAGATCCAACCCATCCATCCTAAAGCAGATCAGTCCTGGGTGTTCATTGGAAGGACTGATGCTGAAGCTGAAACTCCAATACTTTGGCCACCTCATGGAAAGAGTTGGCTCATTGGAAAAGACTCTGATGCTGGGAGCGATTGGGGGCAGGAGGAGAAGGGGACGACAGAGGATGAGATGGCTGGATGGCATCACTGACTCGATGTACGAAAGTTTGAGTGAACTCCGGGAGTTGGTGATGGACAGGGAGGCCTGGCATGCTGCAATTCATGAGGTCGCAAAGAGTTGGACATGACCCAGCGACTGAACTGAACTGAACTGATGTGTATATGTATATGTGTGTGGTGTCCATAAAGTGATTGTGTGTGTGTATGTGTATGTGTGTGTGTAGTGTCCATAAAGTGATTGCTTGTGTGTATATATATGTATGTGTAGTGTCTTCATGTACCTGCATTTGATCTCTATTTATTTCCTCTCTGATCTTCATTATTTCCTTGCTGGTGCTGACTTTAGATTTTGTTCTTTTTCTAATATTTGTAGGTAATAAGTTAGGTTGTTTATTCCAGATTTTTCTAGTTTTCTTGAGGCTGGCCTGTATCACCGTGAATTTCCCTCCAAGGACTGCTTCGGCTGCATCCCATAGATTTTTGTATGGTTGTGTTTTCATTGTCATTTGTTGGCATGCGTGCATTTGCCTGTGTTCAGGTAGCTGTGTGTAATGGCTGTGTGGTCAAGGAACTGGCTGTACGTGCCCAGACCATCCAGGAGCAATGATGCTGTGCAAGAGAGACTGTGAAACTGGCTGATGGTATGGGTGCCTGAGTGAATGCATTCATGCGACTGTGCGATCACGTCTCAATGTGGCCGGATGCAGTGGTGTTTCCGGCCACTGTTTTCCAGGCTGTGCCATCCAGTATGACTGTGTTTAGGTGCAGCTGTGTCTGTGTGTGGGTGATTGTGTGTGGCTGTGATTTGCCCTCTGGCTGAGTGGTGATGGACAGTTGTGTCTATGTAGCTGTGGCTGTGTGTGTGTGTGTCTGGGACGCCGTGTGAGTGTGGCAGGGAGGCCTTTGGGCTCTCATCCCACTCACAGCACAAGCAAAGCCCTGTGCCCAGCAGCCCTGATCCTCCCTCCCTCTCACTCTGCTCCGGCCACCATGTCTTCCCGGCTGCTCCTTGAGCGCACCAGCACACTCAGGACCTTTGCGCTGCGTGTCTCCTCTGCCCAGACATCCCCCACCCCCACTCCCTCAGATCTTGGCTCAAGTGTCATCTTTTCGGTAAGGCTTTCCCTGACTCAGTGACCGTGTCTACCACTTCACCACCATGACCACCACTCCTCTCCCTGCCTAGTTTTTCTGCATCTGATATTCTACATAATTTACTTATTTTTGTGCTTCCCCCAGCAAAATGAAAGCTCTGCAAGGGCAGGGATTTTGTCTATGTCTTTTCCATGGTTGCGTCCCTCATCCCAAGACAGTGCCTGGCACACCATTGGCACTCAGTAAAGATGTGTGGATTGACGGCACACATGCATGCCTTCGAACCTCCTGGCATGTTTCCGGGTGTGTGGGTGTATGGCTGGCCTGCTGGGTGGGTCTGGTTGGCTGGGATGTGTGTGCGGAGCTCTGAGACCACCTGATGGACAGGGCTGGGAGGGCAGAGGTCAGCTCCACCCACCCAAGGCCAGGCCCCCTCTGTGGCCCAGATCTTCCTGTGGTTGGGGGCAGCTGCCAGTGAGTGGAAGCAGGAGGCTGTGGCCTGGGGCCAGGAGTACCTGAAGACCCACCCAGCAGGGAGGAGCCTGGCCACACCCATCGTGCTGGTCAAGCAGGGCCACGAGCCTCCCACCTTCACTGGATGGTTCTGCACCTGGGACCCCTACAAATGGAGTGTGAGTGACACCTGGACTCCCCCATCCCCACCCTAATCCACGAGGAGGGGGCCACCCTGGTATACTGAGGGGGAGCCATCACCCTGCCCAGGGACCTCCAGTCTGTGGAGGGAACCTGATAACTTTGTTGCCCTTCCATCGAGCTCCCATCCTGATTCTTGCCCCTAGAGCACCCAGTCCTACGAGGAGGTGGTAGAGGGTGACCTGGGAGCAGTTTCTACCATCTCTGAAATAACAGCCGTGAGTATTAGGGTCCCCCTTCCCTGCTGGCTCAGATAGTGAAGAATCTGCCTGCAATTTGATGGTTCTGCACCTGGGACCCCTACAAATGGAGTGTGAGTGACACCTGGACTCCCCCATCCCCACCCTAATCCACGAGGAGGGGGCCACCCTGGTATACTGAGGGGGAGCCATCACCCTGCCCAGGGACCTCCAGTCTGTGGAGGGAACCTGATAACTTTGTTGCCCTTCCATCGAGCTCCCATCCTGATTCTTGCCCCTAGAGCACCCAGTCCTACGAGGAGGTGGTAGAGGGTGACCTGGGAGCAGTTTCTACCATCTCTGAAATAACAGCCGTGAGTATTAGGGTCCCCCTTCCCTGCTGGCTCAGATAGTGAAGAATCTGCCTGCAATTCAGGAGACCTGGGTTCAATCTCTGGGTTGGGAAGATGCCCTGGAGGAGGGCATGGCAACCCACTCCAGTAATCTTGACTGGAGAATCCCCATGGACAGAGGAGCCTGGTGGGCTACAGTCCATGGAGTCACAAAGAGTTGGACCCAACTGAGCAACTAACACGCGCGCGCGCGCACACACACACACACACACACACTCATGGGTCTGGGCTGGCATGGCCCAGAGGCCAGAATGAGCAGGCAAGGAGCCAGGCTCCGGAAGGGGCAGGAATGGCGTTGGGGGCAAGAGGACCATGCAGCTCAGTGCAGCCTCCCGAGGGAGCCTATCCCCCAGCTTCCTGAGCCTGAGGCCCTCTCCTGGCAGGAGATCGTCAACTTCCGGCTGTCCAGATGGCCAGGCAATGACAGGGCAGGCCCGTTGGCCCTGTGGGCCCTCAGGGTCTCCGAGGACAGCTCCGAGAGTGAGCTGGAGCTGGGCCCCCGCGCGGGCACCGGCAGCCGGAGCACCGTCAGCAGCGCCAGCAGCAGCAGGTGCCAGAGCAGCCCCCGATCCCTGGGCAGCGGGGGCCTGCCCCGGGAACAGCTGAGGTACCAGGCTGCGAAGGACCTGCCGGGGGGCGTGGACCCGGCCCACAAGGAGGTAGGCGCCCAAAACCCCTGCTGCTTCCAGTCCCCACACTCGCGCAGGGAAGGCTGAGCTGCAGGCACCCAGGGCGTGACCCACAGGTGGTGGGCCATGGGCGGCTGCCCTGGCAGATGAGTGTTCCAGATGGGGTGATGGGCAGAGAGACATGGGAGAGGATGGCACATCTGGGTGGGTGGGACAGGGTTGTGGGCTCAGCTGACACCCTGCCTCTGCACCCACTCTCTCCTGCCCCTGCCCTGCCCCAGGCCTATCTCTCAGACTCTGATTTCCAAGATATCTTTGGGAAGTCCAAGGAGGAGTTCTACAGCATGGCCAAGTGGAGGCAGCAGCAGGAGAAGCAGCTCGGCTTCTTCTGAACCCAGGCCCCACCCTGCCAGTGCCACCCAGATGGCCAGGTGTGGGCACCCGCCTGCGGGCACCTCCCTACAAATACCTGAGCCTGAGGAGGCCCTCCTGGCACTCCCTCCTTGGAGATTCCTGGTCCCTAAAATAAAAGCCAGTGGCTCTGACAAGGTGTGGTGAGTCAGCTTTCAGGGCTGGGTCACTCAGGTCCACCTCTTAGGGGAGTGGGCCTCTGAGACTGGGGGCGAGGGGGTGCTGTGACATTCCAAAGCCTGAGCCCTCCATGCCCTCCACCTTGAGCAGGTTTGTTCCGTACTGGTCCGTCCTGCCCAGGGGAACAGACATCCCTACCCCCACCTTGCTCCACTGTGAAGGTGGAGAGGATAGAGAATGAGGCACTGGGGCTCCAAGACTCTGCGACACACATGCAGATGCATGTACACATGCACACACATGCACACGCATGTACACATGCACACACACACACTTTACAGGGATTTTTCTGGTACCCAGGTAAAGAGACCACAGTACTTAGTTTGACGACTTTTATAAAAACCCTCAACCCAGGGCCCGGCCAGAGGATGGAGAGAGGGCTGCATGTGGCCCCTAATGGAAGTGAGGGCAGCACCAGGGACTGGGCCAGCACCTGGGCTCCTGAGAGGCAGCAGCAGATAGGAGGCTGGAGCTGAAGGCGGCGCGGGGCTGCTGGCTCTGAGCGAGGGGCTAGGACAGCCCCCATCGGGCCCCCAGACATGGAGAGGGTCCAGTCTGCTCAGGGCAGCCCTCACGAGACCGGAACCTAGTCCCGGAGGGCCACCTTCACAAAGAGGGTGGCAGACGGGTGCTGGTCTCCGTTCTTGGAGAGGAGGTGGATGTGGCGGTATCCTGGCAGGCGGATGGGTGGGGAGGGGTGCACCGGGAGAGTTCTGTTCACTCCGGGAGGATGCTGCGAGGGACAGCCAGCCCCCACCCGAGAAATGCCTCCCATCCCACCCCACCGCCCAAGTTGTTCCCCTTCCTCACAGACACTCACCCTGCTTGAGGCTTTTCAAGGGGATGGTGCTCTGGCCAATGAAGTCGTTCTTGGAGGAGGCATCATAGTCCTCCACCACAAAGCGCACAAGGGCAAGCTCGGGCACAGCCACCTCAAACTCAAACTCCGTGTCCCACCATGGGTTGAAACCTAGGGGGTGCAGGCACCGTGTCAACAGCACGGACATCAGCTCTGTGAGCCAGGCTCAGCCCAGGCCCAGCACGTACCATTATTGGTGACCACAGCGGTCTGGCGGCTGGCCACGTCCCGGCTCACGCCATGGATCTCCACTGTCACCTTGGGGTCCACGATTGAATTCTTATTCTTGTTGACTTTTGGCAGCTGCTGCCCTGAGATGACCTGAGGAGAGGCAGGGATAATCAAGCGTTCAGGATGGTAGCGAGGGGGAAAGGAGGCCCGGGGCACCTGTCCCCCACTGTGGCTGGCCATACCCTGACACTGAGTCGTTTTGGAGTCCACCAGGGCCCCTGGGCCAGGGCACGGGAGTTGAAGGTGGAGTTGGGGTCTCGCAGGAAGGCAGGCTTCAGCACGTACCCACAGGCCCCATTGTCCAGGAAGCGGCCTTGGTACACATCCATCTCTGACCCAGGAGTCTGGAAGTTCAGGGCCACTGCAGGCAGGACAGAGTAGTCACAGGCTGTGATGGTGTTGGGGGGGGTGTTTCAGGGGTCCCAGAGCCCAGATGGCTTGAGGTACACTGGGGCTCAGAGTCACACAGGCAGCAGCAGGGTTCAGGATCACGCCAGTGCCTACTGCCTTCCTGCTTCCCCAACTGACCCACCACACCAACCTTACATCCCGTTTCTGGAATGTAAGAATTCAAAGGACAAGTGCGTAAATGATGAAATTTCAGAAGCTGTATTTGCTGCCGGGAGATTATTTCCAAACTGAGATTACCAGCTCTGAAGCCCATAAATCCGTGAATCTGGCTCTGCCTGGGTCCCCAGAGTCCCCTGGCCCTCCAGACAGAAGCCCTCACCCAGGGCTCCTCCAAGCCCCAGCCAGCCCATACCGATCTGGCAGCCCCCATTCCACATCTCCACGGGGCTGTAGTTTGAAGAGTCTGTTCTCCACCCAGCGGGGTAGATCCTGCTCAGGTGATCCACGTTGTGGCGGACAAAGCTGTTTCCTGAGGCGGGGGGTATGAGTTGGTCAGAAGCAGAGGCCTTCAGCATGAGCCCAAGCCCTCCCTAACATCGTGGAGTGCCGGCTCTGGGAGATGTCTGGAGGGGTAGGAGCTAGTCCCGGCCCTGGCCAGCTCAGATAGTCAGACAGGTGGGCAGCAATCTAGGGGGTGGGGAGGCAGGGCCAGGTTCACCTGATTCTTGGAGCAGTCGGAGGGCGCGGTTCTCAGAGAAGGATGACATCTCATAGAAGCCTGCCCAGAGGTGCCAGGGCTGGGGAAGCCCCGAAAGTGGACGCTCTTGCAGTAAATGACCATGTCGGAGAGTTCCTTCGCTAGCCTGAGCTTGTCCTCCTGGGGGCCGTGGGGAGGCCCAGGTTAGATTCAGAGATTGGGGCAGGTGGACACTGAGAGAGCCAGAAACCCAGACAGAGACAGAGAGAGGGGGCAGAGGGTCTGAGCAGCAGCCACAGAGCACCCGGACAAGGCAAACATCCCACAAGGCGATGGAGGGTGATGATGGGCGAAGGCCCCAGGGCTGCCCCTGCACCCCCACAGCTCCCCCTCGAACCTTGGACTTGTGCTGCACTTGGCTCCTCACTGCCTCGTCCTCCATCTCAGCAGCCTCATCCTCGTCTGACACCACAGTGGCCTCTGGGCCGCCTTCTCCTCCAGGCGGGAAGAGCCCCCCAAGTTTCTTCCCCTTCAGCAAGATCTTCCCCCTCAGTTGCTAAGGGTGGAGGGGGCAGCTGATCAAGATCCAGCTGGCCTCACGGCCAGTCCCCTGCCCTCTCCTCTGGGCACCGGGTCCCCATGGGGCACCTCAGGGGAAGGCAGGCTGGTGACGACCCCGTCCAATGGCCGATCCAATAGCATGGGCCCCAGGAGGGCGCGCAGGTGTCGTGCCATCACGCGCTGTTGCTCCAGGCTGCAGTGGTTCTCCAAGGACAGGATGACCGGGTAGGGGGATGCCTGGAGGCCCAGGGGTAGATTAAGAGGGGTCGCTGGCCCCCGAATATCTTCCTCCTCACCCCCAGGGGCGCGCCCACCTTGAAGGCGTAGTCCCGGATGGCCCTGACCACGTCGCAGAAGAGGATCTTGGAGGTGAAGGTGTAGCCATGATAGATGATCGGCTCCTGGTTGGGCCCATCCCAGCAGTCGAGCTCCAGGCAGCGGCAGCCTTTGCACAGCGCCCTGCAGGTGGGGTGCGGGCTAGGCCCTTGGTCCCGTCCGGGTCAAGCCCGGCCCCGCCCCGCCCCGCCC
>SJYC01055020.1:0-25590 GCA_006408675.1 Madoqua kirkii | reverse complement strand
TCACGCCCAAGTCGCCCTGCCCCACCGGATGTAGGCTTCTGTGCTGCTGGGACCCGTGAGCTGGTCTTCCAGCAGGTAGGTGTTGTGCGAGGACGACACCAGGTAGTGGCTGAGCGGCTGGTCCATGTCCTGGTAGACGCGCCGGTGCGCCAGGTCGAAGGCGCTGCCGTCGGCCGAGAGCAGGTACATGAGAAAGCCGTCCTTGGTCATCTGACGCTGCGCCTTGGCTGGAAGGCGGGAGGCGGGAGGGCGACTGCCGGTCAGAGCGCCCTGGGAGCAGGGCCCCACAGCCCCGCCTCCCATCCCGAGCTGGTGCGGGTATCTCTTGGACGGGCGTAAGTTTGAGTCTCTTGACCAGACGGTAACTATACCCCAGCATGGGGCTCTGTCTCCTCCTCTGCCCCCACTCAGTGAGGCCCCCCGAGGGCAGGACCTCATCACCCCTTCTCCAGCACTGGGCCCCCATCTGAGGTCTTAAAGCGTTGTGCCCAGCATGGGCTGGGAAATATGGCCCAGGGGCCCTGGGAAAGGCTGAGGCGTCCCCTGCCCTCCAGCCCCCTACTCGGGGCTGCCGTCTCCGCAGCGGTCTTCCCTTCATGTGGGGCCCGGGACTGCAGGTCACAGGCCCTCACCCGTCTCGCTGGGTTCGTAGCGCTCAATGAGGGAGAGCGCCAGTGCAGGCCCCGCCGCCTCCTCCCGCTGCTGGTGCTGCAAGAAGGTCACCAACTGATCAACCGACAGGGTCTCCTTGGAGCCCGTGGCCTCCTCGAAGGTGCGGTCGATCTCCTTCCTCTGGGTCAGTATCTTGTAGAAGGTCTCAATCTCCTCATCCTCCAGGGAGTCTGTCTGAGAGTGGTCACATTCCTGCAGAGCCAGGATGTCAGGTAGGCAGGGCTCAGAGCAGGTCCCAAGCTGTGTTCCAGACACACTGCCAGGCAGACCCAGCCCTCGCTTCCTGCCTCACCTTAAAGATCTTTCGGGCATAGCTGTCATCCACCTGGATGTTGAGCTCCTTCAGAAAGTTTTGTAGCTCTTTGAAGCTCATCTTGTTGTCCTTGTTTTTGTCAGCTTTTCGCAAGCAGGAATGAATCCAGCTGGGCAAGAAGTAAGGAAAGAACCCCAGGAGCTGTGGTACCCACTAGGTCCCAGCCAGAGCCATGGTTCAAGCTTAGGATCAACTCCTAGGCCAGGTGGACTGAGGGCCCTATAGACCCAGCTCCCCACAGGCCTGGCTGTTGGCACATCTGCATTTCAGGGGAAGACCTGGTAGCCTCTTTGGAGGAAATATGACATCCAATTAAAGAGTCTTTTTTCTACTTGCTGGCTTCGAACCCTTTCAGAATTTCAAGAATATTTATTTTCTCACTCTAAAAGGTTCATTACAAACAGTTGAGAAAATGAAGAAAAGAAAACAAAGGCCCCATAGTTCTATCAGCCAGAGGTACCTACTGTTAACATTTCAAGGTATGTCTTTTTGGTTTTCAACATATAGTTATTACTCAACTTGACTAAAGCCTTTAAGGCTTATTTAGTAGGAAACAGCAGATTTCAAGCCACTGATCAAAGGTGGGGCCGTCACATGCAAAAACAAAGCCTAGACCATGGTGTCACGATTGCAGTGCTTTGGTCCACACTTCTTTCCCTCTATCTCTCCCATCAGCCTTGAACTTGAGAACTAGAGGACAGGCTTCACACTACATCCCACAGAAAACAAAGAGCTAATTATAGAACAAGAAAATGGGAACTCATGAGCACAATGAAAACATGAAATCAGAAAGGAAACAGCAGTATAAATCACACCATATAAACATTTTTTCAGTTCTGAGGATCAAATAAAGAAAAAACAAAGTCATCTATCTGACAGACTGGAGGAAGCATTTGCAGCAAAGTTTTTGAAGAATTAATTAAAAAGAAAAGAGTATGATGACCCTAAAAACTAAATGAGAAAGGGAAGTAAACCAAACTTTTGCAAACATTGATAGTAATCAAAGATATTAACAATTTGGAAATAAGATGCAATTTCTTAGACAATAAAATTAGCAACTTAAAAGTATATTGCCCGTGCAAGTAAGGGTGAGGTGAAATGGACACTCTCATCCATCAGCTGGACAAAGTAAACTGGGACAACCCTTAGGAAGGTAATGCAGAGATATCAACCTGTTTCACCAGTCGACTCAATAACTCCACTTCTAGGAATCCATTGGTAAGGAAAGACTTCTGAATACTCAAGGTTTTATGAATGTAGTCCTTTGCAGTGTTATTTATAGAGGCAAAAGAATGAAAACAAATGAAATATCTGAGAGTGAAAGAATGGATCACTAATTTATAGTACATCCACTCAGTGGGACACTACACAGTCATTACAGCTGAGACTATGCTAACATGGGGAAATAATTATGACATAATGTTACATAAAAAATGACACAAATATATTAATCTTTTGGCAAATGCATCATTAGACAAAATGTGGCAAGAAAAGATTAAAGGGAAAACTCAAATGTCAGTAGTTTCTGGAGGAGGCAGGTTTTCTGGGCCTTAAAGCTTCATTCTAACATACCCATACAGTTAAATTTGTATTTATATATATATGTATGTTTTATGTAAAGATATGTATACATTTACATAAAAAAAATTATGGTAGAATTCCAGGTTAAAAAAATACAAGTTCACAGTGGTCCACCCAAGCATAAGGTCCCAGTGCTGATTGCTCTTCAGCAGGCTGGAATGACTTTAAGACCTCAAAGTCTAGGCGGCAGAGGGCATGAGACCGTGCCAGCACAAGCCTGTGCAAAAGGAGTGACTATCAGAAAAGTGCCATAGAACTGGGCTGTCAGGAAAACTCAAAACTGGGCTTCCCTGGTAGAGAATCTGCCTGCCAGTGCAGGAGACACAGGCTCAATCCCTGGTCTGGGAAGATCCCACATGCCTCAGAGCAACTAAGCCTGTGCGCCACAACTGTTGAGTCTGTGCTCTAGAGCCCAGGAACCACAACTATGGAGTCGGCAAACCTAGGGCCTGTGCTCAGCAGCAAGAGAAGCCACTGCAATGAGGACCTGCTCACTGCAACCAGAGAAACCCCCATGCAGCAATAAAGACCCAGCACAACCCAAAATAAATAAACAGATAAAATTATTTATTAAAAAAAAAAGTTCAAAGTCAGGCAGACAAAGCCTTGAGAAAAATACTTAAAAGTCCCTGAAATGCTGAAAAACACACAACAAAGGGAATCGAAAGAGTTCAACATGTGTCCCCAAAGGAGCTGGATATACACTAGCAATGAATAAAGTAATCAGAAAATGAGATTAAGAAAATAATTCCTTATAGTAGCATCAAAATGAATGAAAATACAAATTCTTTTAATGCATACTGTATACTCTGAAAGCCACAAAACACTGTTGAAAGAAATTAAAGATCTAAATAAATGGAAAGATACCTTGTATTTGCACATCAGAAGGCTTGATACTGTTAAATGAGGAATACTCTCCAAATTAATCTACAGATTCAACACAATACCTGTCACAGTCATACTGGTTACTTTGCAGAAACTTAACCCCATCCTCAAATTTGTATGGAAATTCAAAGGGCCTAAAATAGTCAAAACATTCTTGACAAAAATAAATTTGGAAGACTCACACTTTAGGATTTCAAAGGTTCCCACAAAGTTACAGTAAATAAACGTTGTGCTGTTGGTACAAGAATAGACATTTAGATAAATGGAATTTAGATAAATGGAACAGAGGACTTCCCCAATGGCCCAGTGGTTAGAACTCCATGCTTCCAATGCAGGGGTTACGGATTCAGATCCCTGGTTGTCCCCCTGTGTGGCATGGCCAAAAAAAAGGACAAATGGAATTGAATTGAGAGTCATGCAGTAAACCCTCATATTTATGGTCAATTGATATTTGACAAGGGTATAAAGATAATTCAGTGAGGAAAGAACAGTCTTTTCAACAACTGTATGTCTACATGCAAAAGAAATACGAAGTTGGATCTCTCATATCACACCATACACAGAATTTACAGAAACAAATTCAGAGTGGATCAGAGACCTAAATGCAAGTACTAAAACTATAAGAAAAAATATGAGTAAGTGTTTGTGACTTTGAGTTAGGCTAACAAAAAACACAGGCAACAAAAGCAAAAGGTAAATGTGTTAGAGCTCACTGAAACAAAAAATTCTGTGCTTCAGAGAAACCCACCAAAATAAGAATAGAACCCACAGAATGGGAGAAATTAATTGCAAAGCATATAGCTGATGAGAGACTTGTGTTATAATATTTTTTAAAAACTCTCACAACTAAATAATAGAAAGGTAACTCAATTAAAAAATGGGCCATAGGGAAAAAGGCTCATGCTAGATAGAACGTATCCAAACCTGAAGAGCTCTTGCTCTGACTAATCAGAAAAATACTGCCTAATTCATGCATATTGTTTTTACATAGGAATTAAATTTTTTTCCAAAAGAGGCCACAATTTAGATTTTTTGTGTAAAATTTCTCAATTTTGCAATGTTAGAACCTATATCAAGATTTCCAAAACACTGTGCAGAACAATGTTATGAGAACTAAATAATACACATTTGTAGCTGAAGGAAATTTCACTTCAGTTTACAAGTGAATGGCGCATATCTATGGTCTGGAGAATGCACAGGTAATCAAGAGAATCAATTCTTATTTTCAGATTCTTTCTTCGTGTTCTTCCCTCCTTTCACACCTTTATTCTCCAAATACTACCTCTTTTTCCATCTTTAGCTCAAATGGTAAAGAATCTGCCTGCAAACAGCAGATGCAGATTCAGTCTCTGGGTCGGGAAGATCCCCTGGAGAAGGACATGGTATTCTTGCCTGAAGAATTCCATGGGCAGAGGAGCCTGGAGGGCTACAGTCCATGGAGTTGCAAAGTGTCATATATGACTGAGTGACTAACACTTTCAACTCATTTCAGCGTGTCCTTCTTTGAGGAAAAACAAGTAAAACTTCAGGAACATAGAAAGAAATATTCTAGAAAACCAATTCTGAGCTATTGAAATAGGTACTAAAGTCCATTATGATTCATTTGCTAGGGGTAACTCATAGCTCTCTCCAAATGTTTCTACCTGGGCCGAGAATTAACTTTAATTGTGTGACACAACATTTAGTTGTAAAACACAAGAACTAGAAAAACCTTAAGTATGAATTAACTATTTCTAAGAATTTGACCTCCATATTGACATAAGAATCTCCTATACTCTTGCTTAATTCAAAATTATATGAGACATCTTAGATATAAGAAGTGGTAAGTTAGGCAAGACCAAAAAACTGCTCCAGTCTAATGAGAATGTGTTAACCTTGATTTCCAATTCAGTTTGTAAACAAACATCATAAGACATAGGAAAACAAGGAACAACTTCCCAGTACTTAGGAAGACATAGGATTACTTAGGAAGTAATCTCTAATTACTTAGGAAGACATAACTGAAAGTTTGGTAGTGAAAGAAATCCCCAGGAGAGTAAGAACTAATAGTAAAAGGCCAAAGACCCATGCTTGTTGTCTTTTCTTCATTTAGCCAGAAAAAGTCTTGATTATAATATTTGCTAAGCCAATTACTTTCCTCTCTAATATAAGGATTACAATATAGGAATTATAGTCCTAATTTCAATAGGTCACATGTAGACAAGAGTTACCTAAAAGAATTATTTTTTTAAGGTTGAAAATTAAAGAAATACACAGCAAGGATGAAAGGAGTTTTGCAAAAGAACAAATTTTATTAGAGTAAGCAAAGAAAGCCTTGTATATGAGTGACAACTGAGACTAGAACATGAGGGAAAATACTCTTGTTCACATAGCTAAAGCAGTACCATTGCAGATTCAGAAAATTAATGAATTCATGATTTGGTTGAAAGGCCTATTTTACAGGATTGGAGGAATTTGTGAAGGGACATAATAAATATCTAGGCTGATGTGATGAACTAGAGTCAGTAGGTAAGTTGTAAATAGCAAATTTCAGCTAAGAAGTTCAAACTTTATTTAGAAATTAGATTTGGCCATTAAGACTTTCTGTGAAGGATTAGAAACAACCACAGCTTAATTTGAATTTTCAGAAGATACATGGTGAACCACATATTAGAAAGACAGAATTTCAAACTTTTCCAAACTGGATTGGCAAAAGCAGAAATCAGTTGACTTTTAACGCAGACTGAAGGTCCATCTGCTCAGGCTAGCCCACCCAAAGGGGCATACTGAATATCATTGCTTGTTGGTGCATCTGTGCCTTAGAATTGTTCTTTTAAACACTTGTGTATTTGCAAAAGCAAACTGCTTTAAGGAAGCATAAAAGATATCTTTTATAAGAAAAATAATTTTGTATATTTACATATAAAATCCACTTAACATTCTTTAAATGTTATTGAAATATAGTTTATTTGCAGTATTATTCATGTCAAATTATTACATAGTGATTTGAAATTTGCATAATTTAGGAAATTATCACCACAATAAGTCTAGAAACCATCTATTCTCGTAAAAATTATTACAATATTACTGACCACACACTTTATGCTGTGTATCACACACCCTGGCTTATTTATTTTATAACTGGAAATTTGTACCTCTTTATCTTCTTCACTTATGTTGCCTCTTCACCCTTCTCCCCTCTAGCAATAACAATAATCTCTGTATCTATCAATATAAATCTATTGTCATTTTGGTTTGTTTTGTTAGATTCTGCATATAAGTGAGATCATATGGTATTTATCATTCTCAGTTTGACATTTCACTTAGCATAATACACTCTAGATCCATTCATATTCTTGCAAGTGACAAGATTTTATATGTATCTATATATATCTAATCTTCTTTATCTATCAAAGGACACTTAGGTTGCTTCCATATCCTGACCATTGTAACTCAGGCTAAAATAAACATCACTGTGCATATATATTTTCCAATTAGTGTTTTTGTTTTCTCATGGTAAACACCCAGAAATGAAATTGCTGGATCATATGGCAGTTCTATTTTTATTTTTTTGAGAAATATCCATACTATTTTCCATAGTGGCTACACCAATTTACAGCCCCACCTACAGTACATAAGAATTCCCTTTTTTCACATCCTTGCCAACACTTGTTATTTGATGTTTTTTTATTCTGACAGGTGTGAGGTGGTATCTCATTGTGATTTAATTTGCATTTCCCTGATGATTAATGATCTTGAGGACTTTTTCATGTACCTGTTGGTCTTGGCTACACCAATTTACAGCCCCACCTACAGTACATAAGAATTCCCTTTTTTCACATCCTTGCCAACACTTGTTATTTGATGTTTTTTTATTCTGACAGGTGTGAGGTGGTATCTCATTGTGATTTAATTTGCATTTCCCTGATGATTAATGATCTTGAGGACTTTTTCATGTACCTGTTGGTCACCTGTAATCATTCTCTTTGAAAAAATATCTACACAGGTCCTCTGCCCATTTTTTTTTTAATTTGATGTTGAGCTCTATGAGTTCTGTGTGTATTTTGGATATTAATACCTATTGGATATATTGTTTGCAAATATCTTCTTTCATTCGTAGTTTGCCTTTTCATTCTGTTGGTACTTTCTTTTGCTGCACAAAATCTTTTCAGTTTGATTCTGTCCCACTTGCTATTAATGGCTTTATTCCCTTACCTGTGGAGACACACCCAAAAAATGTTACTAAGATCAATATTAAAGATGTGTGTACATACACCCAAAAAATGTTGCTAAGACCAATATTAAAGATGTGTGTGCATGCTAAATCGCTTCAGTGGTACCTGACTCTTTGCAGCTCTACGGACTGTAGCCTGCCAGGCTCCTCTGTCTATAGGATTCTCCAGGCAAGAATACCAGAAAGGGTTGCCATGCTCTCCTCCAGGGTATCTTTCCAGCCCAGAGACTGAACTTGCATCTCCTGCATTACAGGTGGATTCTTTACAGTTGAGCTACCAGGAAAGCCCATTAAAGATGTACTGCCTATCTTTTCTTCTAAAAGTTTTATGGTGTCAGGTCCTACATTTGTCTATTATCCATTTTGACTTCATATTTGTATATGAAGTGAGAATATAGTCTAGTTTAATTCTTTTACATATAGCTATACAGTTTTCTCAATCTTTTACTGAAGAAACTATCTTTTCCTCACTGTGTATTCTTTGTCACTCTACTTTGTCATAGAATAATTGACCTGTAAATGTGGGTTTATTTCTGGGTTCTCAATTCTATCAAGCTGTATATCTGTTTTTGTGCTAATGTCACACTGTTTTAATTATTGAAGCGTTGTAGTACTATTTGAAATTAGGGAGCAATTTGTTCTTTTTTCTTAAGACTGCTTTGGCTATTTGTGATCTTTCCCATTTCCATATAGCCTGCATTTTTTTTAAGCTGTAACTCATAGACTTTTATTAATTTATTTATTTATTTATTACTTTTTGCTGTTCTGTATCTTTGTTGCTGTGCAGGCTTTTCTCTAGTTGCAGCAAGCAGGGGCTACTCTCTAGTTGCTGTGTATAGGTTTCTCATTGGTGTGGATTCTTTTGTAAGGTAGCACAGGCTCTAGGGTTGTGTGAGCTTCAATAGGTATGGCACATGGGCCCACCAGTTCGTTCCCAGGCTCTAGAGTGACAGGCTCAATAGTTGTGTCACATGGGCTTAGTTGCTCCACAATGGGAAGGATCCTCCCAGACCAGGGATCAAAACCACCACCTGCACCGGCTTGCAGATTCTTTACCACCAAGCCACCAGGGAAACCCCAAACAACTCTTAGAATTATTTGTTCTAGTTCTGTGAGAAATACCTCAGGTGTTTATATAAGGATTATATTGAATCTGTAGATTGTCTTGAGGGTTATAACTATTTTAACAATATTAACTATTTCAATCCATGAGCATGGTATAACTTTCTACTTGTTTTGTCATTTACAATTTATTTTATCATTGTTTGTGATTATGACAAACCTATAGCAAATATCATATTTAATGTGAAAAACTGAAATCATACTTCTAAAATCAGGAAGAAGATGAGGATGTCCACTCCTGCTATTTTTATTCCAGTTTTCGAAGTCTTAGCCAGAGCAATCAGAGAAGAAAAGAATCCAAATTGTAAAGGGAAAAGTAAAACTGCCACTGTTTGCCAGAAAACTACTAGAACTTATCAGTGAATTCTATAAAGTTGAAGGATATAAAATCAATATACAGAAATCTGTTGCATTCTAACAACAAAGATCAGAAAGAGAATTTAAGGAAACATTTACTATCAAATCAAAAAATATATATATATGTAGAAATAATTCTACCTGAGGAGGCAAGAGACCCATACTCCAAAGACTGCAAGACACTAATGAAAGAGATTAGAGGCTACATAAAAAGATGGAAAGATATATTGTGTTCTTGGAATGAAAGAATCAATATTGTCAAAATGACTATACTACTCAAGGAAATCTACAAATTCAATGCAATCCCTATCAAATTATCAGGGGCATTTTTCAAAGACTGACTAACCTCAGTTTTTTAAATTATTTTTCACTTTTCAACTTGGATGATTTTGACTACTGTGTCTTCCAGATCACCAGTCTATTACTTTGCATTATTCAATCTACATTCCTTATAGAGTTTTTTTGTGTTTTTTTTTTTAATTTCAGTTGTGGTGTTCTCCAGTTCTGCTTGTTTTTTTTAAATATAATTTCTAACTCTCTGTTGAAATTTTCATTGTGTTCATCCATCCTTTCCCTGAGTTCAGTGATCATCTTTATGATCATTACATTGCACTCCTTATTGAATAGCTTGAATTTGAATAGAGGAGTTTGGGACTGCTGTTGGCCCACTATGGCCAAGATCAAATCCCTGTTCAGCTCCATGTTGTCCACAGGGCACAGGGCTAGAGCAAGACCATTGGAAGGTGGAGCTGGGTCCTTGTGTAACTGTCTACATGAGCTGGCAGGGCTTGGTCTGGTGCCCACCTGCTGGAGGGTAAGACCAGGTTACTGCACAGCTGCTTGTGTACTCTGTGGGTGCTCTGCACTTGTGCTAATCCCCTGGAGGGAGGGGCTGGTTCCCCACATGACTGTCTATGTGACCCACTAAGGGGGTTTGAGAGCTTCCCTGATAGCTCAGTTGGTAAAGAATTCACCTGCAGTGCAGTTCAGTTCCTGAGCCAGGAAGATCAGCTGGAGAGAGGATAGGCTATCCACTCCAGTATTCTTGGGCTTCCCTGTGGCTCAGCTGGTAAAGAATCTGCCTGCAATGCAGGAGACCTGGGTTCAATCCCTGGGTTGGGAAGATCCCCTGGAGAAGGGAAAGGCTACCCACTCCAGTATTCTGCCTGGAGAATTCCATGGACTGTGTAGTCCATGGGGTTGCAAAAAGTTGGCCATGACTGAGCAGCTTTTTTACTTTCAAGGGGGTTTAATACTGGTACCAGTCTGTTGGAGCATAGGGCCAGATTTCCATGCAGTTGTCTGTATGACGCAGGTGGGCTCAGGGCTGGTGCTGTCTTGCTGGTGTGTGGGGCTAGTTGCTGATAATACTTGACTGGAAGGAGGATTCCAAATTGTTGCTTGCCAGCACTGATGTTATGGTAAAATGAGTTCCCCAAAATGGCTGCCTCCAGTGTCTACAGGGCTTCCCAGGTGGCTTAGTGGTAAAGAAGCTGCCTGCCAATGCAGGAGACACAAGAGACACAGGTTTGATCCATCAGGAAGATCCCCTGGAGTAGGAAATGACAACCCACTCTAGTATTCTTGCTGGAAAATTCCATGGATAGTGGGGCCTGGCAAACTACATTCCATAAGGTCACAAAGAGCTTTACATGACTGAACATGCAGTCACAAATGCATGAACCACTGTCTCCAACCTTAAGGGAGTCCCAGTTGTCTCCTATCTCTTCAGGAGGCTCTCCAAGATCAGTAAGTGCCTCTGATACAGGCTTCTTTTAAATCATCACCTTTGTATTGGGACTCAGACCATGTGAAATTTTACATGCACCCTTTAAGGGGTGAGGAGGGAGGGGGGGGTCTGTTTCCTACAGCACTCCGTTCTCTCAATCATAAGCTCTGCTGGTTTGCAAAGCCAGATGTTCAGGTGATATTCCAGGAATCTTCCCTGGGCTGGAGAGTCCAATATGAGGCTCAAACTTCCTTGAGGAAGTCCTGTACAGCCCCCATTTGTGGATTGTCAAACTGGAAGGTTTTGGTCATGGTGATACTGCAAATCTGCTCCTTCTACCCATTGAACTTTGGCTCCTTCTTTATGTCTTTGCTGCTGCTAAGTCTCTTCAGTTGCGTCTACTGACTCTTTGCGACCCCACAGATGGCAGCCCACCAGGCTCCCCCATCCCTGGGATTTTCCAGGCAAGAACACTGGAGTGGGTTGCCATTTCCTTCTCCAATACATGAAAGTGAAAAGTGAAAGTGAAGTCACTCAGTCGTGTCTGACTCTTAGCGACCCCATGGACCGCAGCCTACCAGGCTCCTCCGTCCATGGGATTTTCCAGGCAAAAGTAGTAGTGGAGTGCCATTGCCTTCTCTGTCTTTATGGCTTTACTTGTGGAAAATCTTTTCCCATGCATAGTTGCTCTGTAAGCAGTTGCAATTTTGATGCGTTCTTGGGAGGAGGTGAGTTCAGTCTTCCTATGTAAAATCTTGACTTCCTCTCCTCCACTCAACATTTTTAATTATAGTCCATTTTACCCATCAGATACCTTATTTTTCAAAGCACTTCTTAAATTCTCAAAAGGAAAAAAAAAAAAGCACTAACCTGATAATTATGAGGAGGAAAATAATTCACCCTAAAGCATAAAATTAAGATTAAATTTCTAATATAAGAATTACTATTTGTTGTATTTCTGAGGAAATGCTCTTTACTCTTTTTTTATCTGTAAGACTACACACAGAATTTATATTTAGTTCACACACGAAAGTTGATCTGAACAACATAAATACAATTGTGTCAAACAAACTACAGATTTTTGATAAGATGGTGGTATTTAACACAACATATAGTTTGCATTTTTAAAATGGAATTCATGTATTTTCAGAGAGTGATACAGAAGAGAAGGTCAGAAATCTTTCTATCTACACATGTACACACACTTTTAAAGGGATCTGGGCAGGTGCTTTAAATGTTTTCTTCAAGAAAGTATGAGGTTCTAATTTACATATAAGATACTCTCTTTCACACCTGTGGTTCACATCAAGCTGCATATAATTTATATCTGTAAGCAATATTTTGTGACTTTTCATAATATACTCTGTTAATCTGTCTCAGTTTGAAGTTACGCTATAGACCAACCTAAGACGTTGTTACCTCTTGCTTCCTTGGTTTTTAGTGCATTGTCTACAAGGGAACATTGTTGTACCTTGAGATATCTCTGGCACATGTATGTTACCTGCCATCTGTTTGCTGCATCATGCTTGCTAAACATTCTTTACATTTTAATGCCAAATCATGATCATGTTCTAAAACTGACCATGCATTACACTTCCTGAAGATGAGAAATGAGACATGAAGCTACAGATAGCTCTAGATTAGTTTCTTCTCCTTGCAAACTAACTCTTCTTCCCAATTAAATTTTCATCATCAACTCTAAGGGAATAAGTCCCAAAACCACTATTAACAGAAATTTGTGTATGTTAGTCATTCAGTCATGTCTGGCTCTTTGAGACCCCATGAACTGTAGCCCACCAGGCTCCTCTGTTCATAAGATTCTCCAGACAAGAATACGGTAGTGGGTTGCCATTTCCTTCTCAGCCTGAAGCCTGAAACCCTAATTTGTATGTTGTTGTTGTTCAGTTGCTAAGTTATGTCCAATACTTTTGTGATCCTAGGGATTTTACCCCACCAGGCTCCTTCTGTCCATGGGGTTTTCCAGGCAAGAATACTGGAGTAGGTTGCCATTTCCTTCTCCAGGGGATCTTCCTGACTCAGGAATTGAACCCACATCTCCTGCACTTGCAGATGGATTCTTTATGACTGAACTACCATAGATATACCCCTTGATTGTATACAGGCTGACAGACCTTCAGAAAGTAACTTAACCTTCTGAGTTTCAGTTATATAAATAAGAATGTAATAATATATTGTCTTAATGAGATGGGTTGTTGTAAGAATTAAATGAGATGTATATATAGAATATTTACTACAATATCTGGCACAGAGTAAAGACAATAGTATCATTAACTAACATAAAGAAATAGATCTAAAAGGTAACATACAAAAATACTGCAAAAACTGCATGTCTTTAGAATGATGCTATTTAACATTACAGGATAACAGTTTGAGCAGTTCCGAAAAGGATATTCCCCAATTCCTTTGCAAATTTAAGGAAATTTGAAAACCCATGCTTCTCTGGAAAGAAAACTGAAAGTGTTAGTCATTCAGTTGTGTCTGACTCTTTAACCCTGTGGACTGTAGTCCACCAGGCTCCTCTGTCCATAGAATTTACCAGGCAAGGATACTGGAGTGGGTTGTCATTCCCTTCTCCAGGGGATCTTCCTGACTCAGGGATGGAATCAGGGTCTCTGCATTACAGGCAGACTCTTTACCATCTGAGCCACTAAGGAAGCCCTTTAAGAGGGAAAGCTGCACCCACTGTAACATGAGAAGCATTCATTTGTAGAATATTTATTGAGCATTTACTTTATGCAGACCCTAGTGTGGAAAAGCTGTCAGCAATTTCTCCTTTCCTTTAAAGCATGTGTAATTTATTGTGATGTGCACACATGCATCTGAAATGCAAGTGTTAAGAAATCAAGAGAATATTCCAAAGGGAAGAACACACTTGCAACAGATGTAAAGGAAAATATGCTATAGGAATAGTGAGCAGAACAACACAACTGAAGGATTTTCAAGGTGGAGGCTGGCTACATGGAAGGAGCTTGAATATAAGGACTAAACGTCTGGACTGTATACTGTGAGAAATAGAGCACTACTAAAGATCCAAAGCTGAACACTGATGGGCTCAATCTGACTTTAAGGAAAATTGATCTGACGGTGATGCTTAGGACCCAGTAAAGCGGGTAAAGGCTGCAGACATGGAAATCAGGTGGAAAGCTAATGCATTAGTTCAATGAAGACATAAATCAGAATAAAAACTTCAGAAGGATTATTTTTTAAAAAATAAATAAACTTAATGACTGATTAGATATGAAGAAAGAAATTAAAGGTGGCTGCTACTGTCTTTAGGTACCATATGAACAAGCCAACTCAGACATAATGATCTTTGATAGAAATTATTAGCAAGAACTAGCATCATCCAGTACACACCGTGTGCCAGACACACTTCCAGTTGTCACATACATTAACTTGTCTAGATTCACGACAATACCATGAGTTGTGTTATTATATGCAACCATGCCAGATTTGAACCCAAGGTGCCTGGCTCCAGGGTAAAGTAAATGGCTTTTGATACTACATATACTGCTCCTCACCATTTCTATAGGAAAGGCAATACATTGCTATCATCAGATATAATGCTCACAAAAACAATCCCCTTCTAATATTGGTCAGTATTTGTACAATACTCCTTCTTTCCAAGAATCTACTTCAAAATTTAGTTCCCAAGACCATACTCATGAAATAAGACCAGTTGGAAATTATATTTTATTCTTATCTTTTTTCTAATCTAGTCAATGCCAAAGAGATGAAAAGCTGTCAAATGTAATAATTGGAAACAGTGGTTTAATACTGGCAGCATAATTACAGAAAGTTAGACATGTCAGATTTCATGAGTGGTCTGAAATAAAAGATTCTCATGTAAAGACCTTTAACTTTTCCATATTTTATGCCACAATGTTGATTTTTGTAGTTTATTTTGTTTCAAAAATAATTAAGAGGTTCAGAATCAGTGACTCACCAGAATTTACTAGTAAAGAGCAATGCTCCTAGCTGTGGAGTGCAGTTGTAGCCCACAGGATATTAGACATGAAGTGATTAAGGAACATTTTCTTGGAACTGCTATACCCCTGTGGGGAGAGGAGAGAGCTATGCTTGATGTTATTACAGTGTTATGCAAATGGGCTCTGATTTCAATTTAGGCTCCTGGTTGTAACTGACATTTCCCAGTTCAACATGTTCCTTCCTTCGTCTCTAAATAAAACACCAGATATGGCCTACAGTGCAAAGATTCAGGACAGAATACTTAAAGACAGAAATCAGGCAGGCAACCAATATTTTTTCATTTATATTGAAAAACCACTTTGTGACCAAAATTTAAATGGTTAACATCTCTTTAATTTAGAAAAAGTTTTTATATGTACACACACACATACACACAGAGAATCCTATTTAATTCTCAAAATATATGTATCATGTATATGCTAGTATTATTATCACATTCCAGATAAAGAAACTAAGACATTAGAATATTAAGTAACTTTACAAAGTCACATAAGTTGTAAGTGGCAGAGTCAGGATAAAAAATATAGGCAATTTGACTTCAAAGTAGACACTTTTAACTCTTAAATAGCCATTTATCACAGCACATTGCAACAAAGCAGACCTTTCAAATATATTCACAGAACTTCATAAAGTGCTCTTTGAACATTTACAAATGAAAAGACTCATGAAATCTACCATCTGTATTAAGGGCCCTGAAAGAAGATATCCTAGCCAGAATATTGAGTCAAGATTTCAAAGGCACAGCAAAAATGATTTTCAGAACTGCACAATGTAACAAGGAATCCAAACCATCCTAGAATCAACACTGACCCTTCAATTACATGGATTTAGAGTCATTACCTAATGTTGATGAGATAGAAATAGTTTCCATTCCAAGATTTGAGGAAGGTACTGTCATCTGACTTCCTTGTAAAAGAATCCTTGTAGAGACTGATAAGCCTCCCTTATAGAAATCTGTATTAACATAAAGTCTGTCTAGATCTAGTAAAGAATATATACATAAATAATTCAAAAATTTTATTCTAAATTTAGAATTTTTATTAGTAGTTAATACTAACTTTAGTATTTTTATTTCAACTTTAGAACACCATAAAAAATAATGACTTTTGCACATTTTTTAATCCCATAGGAATAGAAATTGGTCAATGTCCTGAAATCAGTTATTAATTATGGAAATATTAGAATCAAACCTACCTGGCAAAGTCTGGCTCTTAACATTTCATAAAAGAAGTTTACCATTCTAGGGACTGGTAGTAATTTATGTTTTCAGGGTGAAAATGGGAAATTGTTTTTAAGGCAAACTTTCCTTTACACTAAAAAGGACCATTTGGGGGGGGGGGGGAGTTCTTTAGGTTGTGAAGATTCCTCAGTGAAAAGTCACTGTAAAGTTTAATAATGCTTCACAACATTAAGCTATAAAAAATGAGAGAAACGATATTTAGTATTTGGCCTATGCCTTTGCCTTTTCCTGAGATAAAATCATTGATTAATTGTCAGGCAGAACTGATCCTCTATGTCATAATGAAGCACAGGCTTTGAGAAGGAACTTGACTAGATGTAGCAGCCAGTACTGGACACTTGGTGTCCTCCATGTAATGCTATTTAAGATTTAATATTCAACCTGATTGTAAACATGCCATCAACTATTGGGATTGTTCTGTTGCAGCCATCTGCCTGGAACAGTAATTTCCCTCTGAAGAGAGGGGTCTACTTACTGCCCATCATGTTGGAACATGTTTAATCCTGAGATAAGACATCAAACGGGATGGCAGGAAAAAAACATGAGGCTGAGGACAGGGATGGGACATGCACAGTTGAGATAGGGTGATGTTTAGGAAGAGTCCCACTGGCATTGGACAAGTGGGTGAGCTTCAGTTATCAGAGCCCTTCTTGGGGTGATGCAGTGATTAAGATTTTGATTCTGGAGTCTGATGGTTCTAAGAATAACACAAGTAAGTGAAATTTAAATTTGTACTTGTAATACATTATAATGTCTTATAAAAAGTCACAGCCTGGTCTCAGCTGTGCTCTTGGGGATAAAAGGAAGCTTGTTTTCCTTCCAGAAGTCAGATAGGCAGCATCAGTGATACTCACCATTGGGGGATGACTGTGCCAACAGGGCAGCAGGAGTAGAGGCAGAAGAGGCAACAGCTGGAACCAGTCAAGAAGGCTTGAGCAGAAGATCTGAGGATGTTATGAGCATCAGAAACCTGAAAAAAAAATCACAAGAAAGCTAGAACAGTCTTGGAGGGAGGCAATTTGTGTCAATTATTCTAATGCTTTTACTGAAAGAATTTAATGTAAAATAAAATTCCTTTTTTCATTACAGATTTGTGAGTCTAGTTTATACAGATGATGATGATGGTAGTGATGGTGGTGGTGGTGTGGTGATAGTGTTAAATAAATATTCCAGACTTCACTAAGTGATGAGCTCACATTTCCCTTAAATATGTGAATCATGATTGCTTAATCTTCAATCAGATTTTTAATATTCTACCAGATTCTAATACCTAAGTGTTTGTGAAGATTTGTAAAGAATACTTATGTGTTTCCCAGATTCACTCTGTTTTTTCACTATCTTAGCCAGTAGTCAAGCTTGTAATAAACCACCTCCCACTTCCAGAGTCCATCTCCTGTTATCTTGAGGCTGGGGACCCAAAAACCAATGCTGCTTTGCCTATACCATACAGTCCCTCACGAAAGCACCAGCCCTTTTTTGATTCCCCAGAATAATAGACCAGACTACAACATACACAAGGATTTTCCAGAGGCTTTGTAATAGTACAAAGGAATTATAAAGCTGAGGATTTAAACCTGGACCCTAACTGTGGCATCCTCACAGCCTTAAGTTCCTTCATTAGTCATTTCTTCTATTTGGCACTCCCCCATAACCTGGAGCACTAAGCGCAGGCGGCAGCGGCGGGCGCACTAAGTGTAGCCGAGAGCTACCCCATGTCCGAGATCAGGGACAGGGGCCTAGAGTGCCAGGCTGCGACGGCCCAGAAACGGCCAAGAGGAGATACCCCACGTCCGAGGTCAAGGGCAGTGCCCGAGGCCAGGGGCGGTAGCCAGAAGGAGCAACCCCAAGCCCAAGGCCAGGGTGGCAAGCGGGAAGAGTAACCCCACCTCCAAGGAGTGGTGGCTGCCTGGGCGCAGGAGGGCCTAGAGAAGCCATCCCATGCTGAATGTCAGGAAGGGTGGCAGTAAGGAGATAACTTTCATCCAAGGTAAGGAGCAGCAGCTATGCTTTGCTGGAACAGCGGTGAAGAGATGTCCCACGCCAAAGGTAAGAGAAACCCAAGTAAAATGGTAGGTGTGGCAAGAGGGCATCAGAAACCATAATCACAAAAATCTAGTCAATCTAATCACACTAGGAACACAGCCTTGTCTAACTCAATGAAACTAAGCCATATATGCAGGGCAACCCAAGACAGGAGGGTCATGGTGGAGAGGTCTTGACAGAATGTAGTCCACTGGAGAAGAGAATGGCAAACCACTTCAGTATTCTTGCCTCAAGAACCCCATGAATAGTGTGAAAAGGCAAAATGATAGGTTACTGAAAGACAAACCCCCCCAAGTCAGTAGGTGACCAATATGCTACTGGAGGTCAGTGGAGAAATAACTCCAGAAAGAATGAAGGATTGGAGCCAAAGCAAAAACAATACCCAGCTGTGGATTGGAAGTAAAGGCCAATGCTGTAAAGAGCAATACTGCATAGGAACCTGGAATGTCAGGTCTATGAATCAAGGCAAACAGAAAATGGTCAAATAGGAGATGGCAAGAGTGAACGTCGACATTCTAGAAATCAGCGAACTAAAATGGACTGGAATGGGTGAATTTAACTCAGATGACTGTTATATTGCCTACTGGGGGCAGGAATCCCTCAGAAGAAATGGAGTAGCCATGATGGTCAACAGAAGAGTCCAAAATCCAGTACTTGGATGCAATCTCAAAAACAAAACGATGATCTCTGTTCATTTCCAAGGCAAACCATTCAATATCACAGTAATCCAAATATATGCCCCAACCAGTAACACGGAAGAAGCTGAAGACTTACAAGACCTTTTAGAACTAACACCGAAAAAAGGTGTCCATTTCATTATAGGGGACTGGAATGTAAAAGTAGGAAGTCAAGAAACACCTGGAGTAATAGGCAAATTTGGCCTTGGAATACGGAATGAAGTAGGGCAAAGGCTAATAGAGTTTTGCCAGGATAATGCACTGGTCATAGCAAACACCCTCTTCCAACAACACAAGAGAAGACTCGACACATGGACATCAGCAGATGGTCAACATCAAAATCAGATTGATTATATTCCTTGCGGCCAAATATGGAGAAGCTCTATACAGTCAACAAAAACAAGACCAGGAGCTGACTGTGGCTCAGATCATGAACACCTTATTAGCAAATTCAGACTTAAATTGAAGAAAGTAAAGAAAACCACTAGACCATTCAGATATGACCTAAATCAAATCCCTTATGACTATATAGTGAAAGTGAGAAATAGATTTAAGGGCCTGGATCTGATAGACAGAGCGCTTGATGAACTATGGAATGAGGTACGTGACATTGTATAGGAGACAAGGATCAAGACCATCTCCATGGAAAAGAAATGCAAAAAGCAAAATGGCTGTCTAATGAAGCCTTACAAATAGCTGTGAAAAGAAGAGAAGTGAAAAGCAAAGGAGAGAAGGAAAGATATAAGCATCTGAATGCAGAGTTCCAAAGAATAGCAAGAAGAGATAAGAAAGCCTTCTTCAGAGATCAATGCAAAGAAACAGAGGAAAACAACAGAATGTGAAAGACTAGAGATCTCTTCAAGAAAATTAGAGATACCAAGGGAACATTTCACATAAAGATGGGTTCGATAAAGGACAGAAATGATATGGACCTAACAGAAGCAGAAGATATTAAGAAGAGATGGCAAGAATACACAGAAGAAATGTACAAAAATGTCTTCACGACCCGGATAATCACGATGGTATGATCACTCATCTAGAACCAGACATCTTGGAATGTGAAGTCAAGTGGGCCTTAGAAAGCATCACTACGAACAAAGCTAGTGGAGGTGATGGAATTCCAGTAGAGCTACTTCAAATCCTGAAAAATGATGCTATGAAAGTGCTGCAGTCAATATGCCAGCAAATTTGGAAAACTCAGCAGTGGCCACAGGACTGGAAAAGGGCAGTTTTCATTCCAATCCCAAAGAAAGGCAATGCAAAACAATGCTCAAACTACCGCACAATTGCACTCATTTCACACGCTAGTAAAGTAATGCTCAAAATTTTCCAAGCCAGGCTTCAGCAATATGTGAACCATGAAGTTCCTGATGTTCAAGCTGGTTTTAGAAAAGGCAGAGGAACCAGAGATCAAATTGCCAACATCAGCTGGATCATGGAAAAAGCAAGAGAGTTCTAGAAAATCATCTATTTCTTCTTTATTGACTATGCCAAAGCCTTTGACTATCTGGATCACAATAAACTGTGGAAAATGCTGAAAGAGATGGGCATGCCAGACTACCTAACCTGCCTCTTGAGAAATTTGTATGCAGGTCAGGAAGCAAAAGTTAGAACTGGACATGGAACAACAAACTGGTTCCAAATAGGAAAAGGAATACATCAAGGCTGTATATTGTCACCCTGCTTATTTAACTTCTATGCAGAGTGCATCATGAGAAACCCTGGACTGGAAGAAACACAAGCTGGAATCAAGATAGCTGGGAGAAATATCAATAACCTCAGATATGCAGATGACACCACCCATATTGCAGAAAGTGAAGAGAAACTACAAAGATTCCTGATGAAAGTGAAAGTGGAGAGTGAAAACAGTTGGCTTAAAGCTCAACATTCAGAAAACAAAGATCATGGCATCCGGTCCCATCACTCCATGGGAAATAGATGGGGAAACAGTGTATGACTTTATTTTTGGGGGCTCCAAAATCACTGCAGATGGTGACTGCAGCCATGAAATTAAAAGACCCTTACTTTTTGGAAGAAAATTTATGACCAACCTAGATAGCATATTCAAAAGCAGAGACATTACTTTGCCGACTAAGGTCCATCTAGTCAAGGCTATGGTTTTTCCTATAGTCATGTATGGATGTGAGAGTTGGACTGTAAAGAAGGCTGAGCATCAAAGAATTGATGCTTTTGAACTGTGGTGTTGGAGAAGACTCTTGAGAGTCCCTTGGAGGGCAAGAAGATCCAACCAGTCCATTCTGAAGGACATCAACCCTGGGATTTCTTTGGAAGGATGATGGTAAAGCTGAAACTCCAATACTTCAGCCACCTCATGCGAAGAGTTGACTCATTGGAAAACATTCTGATGCTGGGAGGGATTGGGGGCAGGAGGAGAAGGGGATGACAGAGGATGAGATGGCTGAATGGCATCACTGACTCAATAGACGTGAATCTCAGTGAACTCCAGGAGTTGGTGATGAACAGGGAGGCCTGGTGTGCTGCGATTCATGGGGTCACAAAGAGTTGGACACGACTGAGCAACTTATCTGAACCATGACCTGGTGCCATCATATACACTTCCTAGAATAAGTTCTCAGAAGCATGTCTCCTTCCCCTTGGGATCCAAGCTCCAACTACTTGAACCTTAAAAAAGGAAACATTTCCCTCCAATATGCCAGTATGAGGCTTTTCATTCACGTTCCACATTTTTCCCCTTGGGTTAAAATCTTCCCTGGATACTTGCAATATGAATGCGTAGTTTTCCCTACCTTTAAACAATATGAATTGGCTTTGCCATTAAATCAATTCATCAGAATCTAACAGTCTTCTATTATTTCTCTAGCAGGATTATTCATTTTTATATACCACTTCAAATAGTATTTTGACAGTCAGAGTAAGCTTTAGAATTAAGAGTCTCTCTCATTACACAATGTGAATATATATCCCCATATCCTGACTGTCAGTTTTTGGTCTCCGCTTCTGACAACTCTATGAGATGTGTTCAATTATTATACTTATAGATACAGACACTTACTACAGCTTGCCCAAAGTGAAACAGTTAGTACATGAGGAATCTGTGATTCATCCCCAGGTAGAATGACTTCAGTACATTCTGTCTCAACCACTATCCTAAAACTGTTTTAGAAAAGAATTCTCCAAGATAATGAGCTCTAAACACCTATTTAGAAAAGAAACATTACTTTCCAGAAGAAATAACCCAGTACTCTTCCAAGAGCCTTTGAACCATGAAGACTTTATTTCTTTATAACTCTTTATTTTCTTAGGCTTACTTGTGACTCATTGTGGCAAAAAATAATAAGATAATTGGGGGCAATGATTATTAGAATTTTAACTCTATTGGTAGCAAAAAAATACAGTTCAGGGATGACCTAGAATAAAATGAATTATTCCTTGTAAATATCTATGATAGACTGCTTCTGTGTTCCATGGAGTAACAGTTCAACGTTACTCTCATTTAGAGACCTAGATTTTATAGAATGTCACTGGAAACCATAACAGAAGAATAAGGGAGAAGCAGACAATTTCAGAGAGGTGATACATGTTACTATTGTTCACATTTCACTGGCCAAAGCAAATCACATGGTAAATCAACACTTAGGTTTACCACATGGTTCTTTTCCAATAAATATTGGGGGAAATAAAGAATGATTTTACACAAAGACTTGTCCCTCAAACATGCTATTACACATATCACAAAAAGTAGACCATAGTTCTCAAATTTATGATCTGTCAGCCACTTAAGAAAAGGTGGCTAACTGACTTCAAAAGCCAATAGTAAAATTACTAGCATCTTTCCTTTTTTCTTTTTTTCCAATCAATAGGAATAGACTGGCAGCTTCTACACAAGGCTCTAGGAATATAAAGATGAAATGACCTAGTTTTTTCCCTCATGATACTTTATAGAAAACATTTCTCTGTACAAGAAAATATCTCTGCCCCATGATAGAACTAGAAATTAAAAACTAACTTTAAAAAAAATGAAACATAATTTTATCCTCTTTGGAAAATTATGGACCCTCTCCTCACCTCTCCCTGGTTGGAGGGGGGGGAACATTAAAATTATCTAAATCATTGTCTAAATGAATAGAAACTATTCCATCATAGTTTCTGAGTGTCATCAAGAATCATCACCACTATTGAGAGTAGCTAAAAAAGAAACATATAAAAGGTCTGGGAGGAAGAAGTAATAAAGTATACTAAATATCTACTATTGAATGCTTTTCCTGCTTCAAACAAGTTACAGTTATAAGGCAGACACCAAAAATTGTGTGGACTCCATTAGCCTCTGTTTGTTTCCATTGTTTTTTTCCCCAAAATGTGCTTGTACTAAAATAGATTAACCTAAGAACTGCTTAGCTATTTTTCCAAAAAGCAAAGATAGCTTAGATAATATTACTGTAAGTGTAAATTTATTGCTAGATGTTTGCAATTGGATCTCTCAATACTGTTTATTACAAATTATGAGGCAAAGTTTGGAAAATGAAATCCTGCACAACAAAACATCTGTCCCTGAATTATAGTCTCCTTGTTTCTTTTATTGCTGTGATGATGCAAACTTTACAGTAAGATAGGAATCCAGTTATATTCACTCTTGTCAATCTCAAATAGGTCAATAAAGATTGCTTACTATGTCATATGCCCAATCACTTTTACCATATTGGGCATCTCTCCTCAGCAGAGCCATCATGGATGGCTACTACATCAGGGAACATGAAGCACTGTTTTTTTTAATTAATTATTTTATTTTAATTGGAGGCTAATTACAATATTGTGGTGGTTTTTGCCATACGATGACATGAATCAGCCATGGGTGTACATGAGTCTCACAACCGGAAACCCCCTCCCACATCCTCCCCATATCCCTCTGGGTTGTCCCAGTGCACCGGCTTTGAGTCCCTTGTTTCATGCATCAGGTTTGGAGTGCTATTGTGTAGTAGTTTGAGCATTTTTTGGCATTGCCTTTCTTTGGAACTGGAATGAAAACTGACCTTTCCAGTCCTGTGGCCACTGCTGAGTTTTCCAAATTTGCTGGCATATTGAGTGCAGCACTTTCACAGCATCAACTTTCAGGATTTGAAATAGTTCTACTGGAATTCCATCACCTCCACTAGCTTTTTTCATAGTGATGCTTTCTAAGGCCTTTTTTGTACAGTTCTTTTGTGTATTCTTGCCACCTCTTCTTATTATTTTCTGCTTCTGTAAGGTCCATACCATTTCTGTCCTTTATCGAGTCCATCTTTGCATGAAATATTCCCTTGGTATCTCTAATTTTCTTGAAATGATCTCTAGTCTTTCCCATTCTGTGATTTTCCTCTATTTCTTGCATTGATCACTGAGGAAGGCTTTCTTATCTCTTCTTGCTGTTCTTTGGAACTCTGCATGCAGATGCCTGTATCTTTCCTTTTCTCCTTGGCTTCTCACCTCTCTTCTTTTCACAGCTATTTGTAAGGCCTCCCCAGACAACCATTTTGCTTTTTTGCATTTCTTTTCCATGGGGATGAATTTGATCCCTGTCTCCTGTACAGTGTCATGAACCTCCGTCCATAGTTCATCAGGCACTCTATCAGATCTAGGCCCTTAAATCTATTTCTCTCTTCCACTGTATAATCATAAGGGATTTGATTTAGGTCATACCTGAATGGTCTAGTTGTTTTCCCTACTTTCTCAGTTTCAGTCTGAATTTGGCAATAAGGAGTTCATGATCTGAGCCACAGTCAGCTCTTGTCTTGTTTTTGTTGACTGTATAGAGCTTCTCCGTCTTTGGCTGAATAGAATATAATCAATCTGATTTCAGGGTTAACCATCTGGTGATGTCCATGTGTAGAGTCTTCTCTTGTGTTGTTGGAAGAGGGTGTTTGCTATGACCAGTGCATTTTCTTGGCAAAACCCCATTAGTCTCTGTCCTGCTTCATTCTGCATTCCAACGCCAAATTTCCCTGTTACCCCAGGTGTTTCTTGACTTCCTATTTTTGCATTCCAGTCGCCTATAATGAAAAGAACATCTTTTGGGGGTGTTAGTTCTAAAAGGTCTTGTAGGTCTTCAAAGAATCGTTCAACTTCAGCTTCTTCAGCATTACTGGTTGGGCATAGACTTGGATTACCCTGATATTGAATGGTTTGCCTTGGAGATGAACAGAGCTTTCTGTTGTTTTTGAGATTTCATCCAAGTACTGCATTTCAGACTCTTATTCACCATGATGGCTACTCCATTTCTTCTGAGGGATTCCTGCCTGCAGTAGTAGATATAATGCAATAATATACTGTATTGATGTTTTTTTCTTTCTGACTTAATTTACTTGATATAATAGGCTTGAGTTTCATCCACCTCTTTGGAATTGATTCAAATGCATTCTTTTTAATATTCCATTGAGTGTATTTACCATAACTTTCTTATCGATGCGTCTGCCAATGGACATCTAGGTTGCTTCCATGTCCTAGCTATTGTAAACAGTGCTGTGATGAACACTGGAGTACACGAGTCTCTGAATCAGTTATGGTTTCCTCAGTGTGTATGCCCAGCAGTGGGATTTCTGGGTCATATGGCAGTCTTATTTCCAGGTTTTCTAAGGAATCTACACACTGTTTCCCTAGTGGCTGTACTAGTTTGCATTCCCACTAACAGTGTAAAAGGGGTCCCTTTTCTCCACACCCTCCCAACATTTACTGTTTGTATACTTTTTGATAGCAGCTATTCTGACTGGCATGAGATGGAACCTCATTGTGGTT
>SJYC01055019.1:0-23799 GCA_006408675.1 Madoqua kirkii | reverse complement strand
TGTTTAAGGATGCTAATCAAAGGTAAGTACCTCCTATCTTATTTTTCTGTTGCACCATCAGGAGTGTCCACATCGGCTGCCAAGCTCCCACCTTCAGATCCCTACTAGAGCTAGCAAGAAGGAAAGCAAACTCAGAGCTGTGCACAGAGCCCTGTGTAGAGCCCTGCACAGAGAATGTATGCTTATACCATGCAGGCCAAGACTTAGTCATAGATTCAAAGCAATCTGGGAACCACTGTCTTCATTCATGGTTATGTATATAGTGAAAACTCCATGAAATATACTGATATAAAACTAGGAATCTCTCACGCAATAATCTTAAGCAAGTGACATTGCCTTCCTAAACAGCAAATTCATCATCTATTACAGGAGTTTTAATATTTATATTATCAGAATGTGATGTTGATGCCATGTTCTATTTGAACATGCCTGTCACATTTGTAAATCAATGTGTTTACATTTAAGCCTTATGTAGACCTAAGACACTATTTGTTCATAAGAGTCCTTGAATGGAAAAAAAAAAAAATCTGCAACTAGTCTGTTGTGTTGCTAATAGAGATAGAACACTTTGGACAAGAGTCAACATATTTTTAAAGCAATACTTTTTCAATATAATTTTAAAGATTTTGTTTATAACAGAGAAATGACTTTCAAGTATTAATCACTAGATTTAATATGTCTCTCTGTCACTGTCACTTGTAGCTGTCTAAGAATGTATTACTCTCTATCTTTTTCTTAAGCAAGGATGATTTTTTTCTGATTTAGGAGCTCTGAAACTGTTCAAAATGAGAAGTACCTGAAGCCAGTTCTGTCAGATTGCTTGGTACCTATTCAAAGCCACATTGTGGAATGCTCAGGAGGGATTATTGTATTTCAGTCACATTACTATACATATACCACTTGTACATTGTATAGAAGTCTCTAATAAAAAGCAGTTTTTTAACACCAATGCAACCTCCGTGAGGATAAATTATCCTTTTTATGGGTGAGGTACCAGACAGACAAAAAACTGATGCCTAAAAGCAAGGAAACTCCCATTTTGAATGATGAGGGAAGTGGAAAGCACCTGTTAATATAATAAAGAGAAGACACCAAGTGCAAAGTTAAACTTTGAATTCTTTTTCAGCAAACATAGAGAAAAAGTTGGATCATTTGTCCTCAAAGAAACTATCTCAGAACAGTGAAGTTCCTTGGTGGATCCAAAGAAAGACTATTGCTGACAATTGGTAAAAGAAACACAATGAATCAGTTGTCAGACATGCCTACTGAATGACAATTTGTAAAATAAAACCCTTTGAACAACCAGAGGATGTTTTAAAAGAAGCTGCTGATTCAAACTGAATAACTTCCCTTTGCTGTGTTTTCTGCTCTTGTATAGATCATCATTACTATATTTAATTTCTATTTTCAGCAGAAATTTGAGTTAACCTTTTGTTCCATCTGTAGCTCGCCTTCTGAAGCAGCACCACCTCCTTTTCATTATTTCTTTCAAAAGCACTGAAATTTGCAAAATGCGCCATTTCCCTCCCTCACTCTGTGGAGGAGTAGCAGAGCCAGCTTTTCAAGCATGAAGATTCTTAATAATCAAAGGAACTTCAGGACTAAAATGAGTATGCAGAGTGGATAATACCCAGCACCAGAACAGGTGTGATTAGAGAGGCAACAAAAATCCTCTTGTTCTAAAATTTATTATTTAGAAACCTGTCAAAACACCTGGAACTCCCCACTGTGACTTGCTGAAGTCTTTAAGCCTCTAAGAAAAATTTTAACTATTTTTATGAAGATATTGTTCACTAAATCACCACCAATTTTAAATGTCGTAGTTCATATTGGCTTGATCCTTCCTACCTGAGACACAAAGCACTCACCTGATTTCTAAGAAAAAGATAATGGGGAGATACTAGAGGCTGGCCTCCAGACCTGTTCCTAAATGAGGACACTGGTAAAATCAAAGTAGTTGCCGACTCCCCATTAGTATTCATTTAGTATGAGGTAATCTCAGTATTTGAGAATATAAAAGATAAAATTTACTTTGAATTCACTAGCATCTTAAAATAAATTTTTTTTCATTATTCACAATATCACTTTTATGTATTTAAAATGTTGTAGGTATTTATGGAATACAAATTTTTCCAATCCTCAGAAAGTATTCAAAGAAAAATCCAAAGCTCCTTATAGTAACATCTTGGCACTTTGGTGTGCTCCCTGGCAGGCAGGCTATATCTACCTGACTGTGCTCAGCTGGTGATGTCACAGGGAGAGGCTTTGTTGGGGGCTGGCAGGAGGTAACCTGTGGGACTGGGCTCTGAGGCTGATTCTGGCTCTGCTGTAAGAGAGGTAAGAAACAACACCATTCCTCAAGAATTCTGCCTTATTCATTCATTATAGGGGACTGGAATGCAAAAGTAGGAAGTCAAGAAACACCTGGAGCAACATGCAAATTTGGCCTTGGAATATGGAATGAAGCAAGGCAAAGACTAATAGAATTTTGCCAAGAGAATGCACTGGTGATAGCAAACACAAGAGAAGACTCTACACATGGACATCACCAGATGGTCAACAACGAAATCAGACTGATTATATTCTTTGTAGCCAAAGATGGAGAAGCTCTATACAAACAGCAAAAACAAGACCAGGAGCTGACTGGCTCAGATCATAAACTCCTTATTGCCAAATTCAGACTTAAATTGAAGAAAGTAGGGAAAATCACTAGACCATTCAGGTATGACCTAAATCAAATCCTTGATTATACAGCGAAAGTGAGAAATAGATTTAAGGGCCTAGATCTGATAGATAGAGTGCCCGATGAACTATGGACTGCAGTTCGTGACACTGTTCAGGAGAGAGGGATCAAGACCATCCCCATGGAAAAGAAATGCAAAATAGCAAAATGGCTGTCTGGGGAGGCCTTACAAATAGCTGTGAAAAGCAAAGGAGAAAAGGAAAGATATAATCATCTGAATGCAGAGTTACAAACAATAGCAAGGAGAGATAAGAAAGCCTTCCTCAGTGATCACTGCAAAGAAATAGAGGAAAACAGAATGGGAAGGACTAGAGATCTCTTCAAGAAAATTAGAGATACCAAGGAAACATTTCATGCAAAAATGGGCTCCAGAAATGGTATGGACCTAACAGAAGCAGAAGACATTAAGAAGAGGTGGCAAGAAAACACAGAACTGTACAAAAATGATCTTCATGATCAAGATAATCACGATGGTGTGATCACTCACCTAGAGCCAGATTTCAGGAATGTGAAATCAAGAGGGCCTTAGAAACCTTCACTACGAACAAAGCTAGTGGAGGTGATGGAATTCCAGTGGAGCTGTTTCAAATTCTGAAAGATGATGCTGTGGAAGTGGTGCACTAATATGTCACCAAATTTGGAAAACTCAGCAGTGGCCACGGGATTGGAAAAGGTCAGTTTTCATTCCAATTCCAAAGAAAAGCAATGCCAAAGAATGCTTAAACTGCCACATAGTTGCACTCATCTCACACGCTAGTAAAGTAGTGCTCAAAATTCTCCAAGCCAGGCTTCAGCAATACATGAATCACGAACTTCCAGATGTTCAAGCTGGTTTTAGAAAAGGCAGAGGAATCAGAGATCAAATTGCCAATATCTGCTGGATCATCGAAAAAGCAAGAGAGTTCTAGAAAAGCATCTATTTCTGCTTTATTGACTATGCCAAAGCCTTTGACTATCTGGATCACAATAAACTGTGGAAAATTCTGAAAGAGATGGGAATACCAGACCACCTGACCTGCCTCTTGAGAAATCTGTATGCAGGTCAGGAAGCAACAGTTAAAACTAGACATGAACAACAGACTGGTTCCAAATAAGAAAAGGAGTATATCAAGGCTGTATATCGTCACCCTGCTTATTTAACTTGTATGTGTTAGACCCGGAGAAGGCCTAATCACCGGAACCGTCGCTTCACAGATCACCAAGACCCGGAACTCGATGCAATCAGCAAGAGGGTTTATTGAACCTGCGCGCCGGGGTTCGAACTCCTCGGGAGGAGTGAACCCAGAACACTGGTCACAAAGAATTTTTATACAGAAAAATCACAAGTAGGTGGGAGTAAGGTTAGGACACAGGAAACAATGTGATTGGGGGCCATAGGTAGGTACAGGTGGGTGAGGACGTTTGATTGGTGGGCAAGGCTTAACCTTTAAGGGGATAGGTCTGCAGGTAATCGGGTCGAAATGGCTGGCTGACCACCGCATGGCGGTTGGTCAGTCTTCAGAAAAATAGCTACCCGGAAAAAGTTTTAACAGAAAATACATCACCGGGGGGTCTCTTGCCAGGAAACTAGGCTATAAGCCATCAGTTAAGGATTAATAGGAAAACTCACCACTATAGAGGAGTTTTTTTGTTTTTTTTTTCAAGGATCAGGAGGCCATGAGTCACCAGATGAGGGGAAGGTTATTTTCCATGAGGTATGGCCTGCCTCTGGGGTTTTGGAACAAAGGAGACTTAAAATTTTAACCTAATTCCTTCATATGCAGAGTACATCATGAGAAACAATGGGCTGGAAGAAGCACAAGCTGGAATCAAGATTGCTGGGAGAAATATCAATAACCTCAGATATGCAGATAACACCACCCTTATGGCAGAAAGTGAAGAGGAACTAGAAAGCCTCTTGATGAAAGTGAAAGAGGAGGGTGAAAATTTTGGCTTAAAGCTCAACATTCAGAAAACGAAGATTACGGCATCCAGTCCCGTCATTTCATGGGAAATAGGTGGGGAAACAGTGGAAACAGTGTCAGACTTTATTTTAAGGGGGGCTCCAAAATCATTGCAGATGATGCTTGCAGCCATGAAATTAAAAGACACTTAGTCCTTGGAAGGAAAGTTATGACAAAGCTAGGTAGTATATTCAAAAGCAGAGACATTACTTTGCCAACAAAGGTCTGTCTAGCCAAGGCTATGGTTTTTCCTGTGGTCATGTATGGATGTGAGAGTTGGCCTGTGAAGAAAGCTGAGTGCCGAAGATTTGATGCTTTTGAACTGTGGTGTTGGAGAAGACTCTTGAGAGTCCCTTGGACTGCAAGGAGATCCAACTAATCCATTCTAAAGGAGATCAGCCCTGGTGTTTATTGGAAGGACTAATGCTAAAGGTGAAACTCCAATCCTTTGGTCACCTCATTCGAAGAATTGACTCATTGGAAAAGACTCTGATGCTGGGAGGAATTGTGGGCGGGAGAAGCGGACGACAGAGGATGAGATGGCTGGATGGCAATCGACTTGATGGACATGAGTTTGAGTGAACTCCGGAAGTTGGTAACGGGAGTTCCTGGCATGCTGCAATTCATGGGGTTGCAAAGGGTCAGACACGACTGAGCAACTGAACTGAACTGAACTGAAGAGTTCTCCCAGGTAGAATAATACCTGCAAGTGCGCATGCTCAGTCACGTCCAACTCTGCAACTTTAGTCCAACCCATAGACTGAAGCCCACCAGTTTCCTCTCTCCATGGAATTTTGCAGGCAAGAATACTGGAGTAGTTTGCTGTTTCCTATTCTGGGGATCGTAGATGTAGAATAAGGTTTAAGGACTGGAAGAGGCATTAGAAGTCACATAATCTGATTATCAGGTAAGGAATGTGAGGTAGTCTATGTGATAACAAAGTAATTTCCAATGCAGGACTAATTCCCAGAGTCTTCTTTCTATGGAACTATTGACATAAACTAAATATGAGTCCCCAAAACACTATCAAATCAATGTTCCCAAATATGCACTAAATAAATGTACTGCCTAAAACATTCTGCTGTGAATCATTTATGAAGTCTTGTATAGAACCAGGCATCAGGAGACTCACACACAAGTATTACTTCTGCCTTAAACTGTGTGACTTTTGGCATGCCATTACACATTGACTCATCTTTTTCCTTCTGAAAAATATGGATGTTAATTTTTTAAAATCTCTCAAGTCCCTTCAACGTTATCATTCTGAACATATAAAAATTCCCCCAAATGCAAAGCATGACCCCATAATTTATTTGTATTATTGCCATATTGTCATTTTAGAATGGCATTAAAGGAGAGTTATCTATGTTGTTTTGTTTTTTTTTTCCTGAAAGAGACAAATATACACAGGTGGTATAGTTAACAGTATAAATTGTATTATTTAAGTTTTTGAAAGATACCTCAAGAATTGTTATTCTGAGATTGAAATAATATAGCTGTAATTAAAAAATACAGAAGCCCATCAATAGACAGCAATGGTATTATGAAGATACTATGCTTTTAGATATCTTTGAGGATGGTAGATAATAATTACTGAGGATCTAAACCAATGCCCTAGAGTGACAGTTTTATCTGTTTCCAAAGGAGTAGTGACAATGTTGATATTAATCATTCAAAATATGAAGACCGTATGAAATGTAATACTTTTTCTTTTCAACTAAAAGGCAGAGGAACCAGAGATCAAATTGCCCAAATCCGCTGGATCTAAAAAGCAAAAGAGTTCCAGAAAAACATCTACTTCTGCTTTACTTACTGTACCAAAGCTTTTGATTGTGGGGACCACAACAAACTGTGGAAAATTCTTAAAGAGATGGGAATACCAGACCACCTTAGCTGCCTCCTGAGATATCTGTGTGCAGATCAAGAAGCAACAGTTAAAACTGGGACATGGAACAACAGGCTGGTTCCAAATCAGGAAAGGAGTACATCAAGGCTGTATATTGTCACCCTGCTTATTTAACTTATATGCAGAGTACATCATGAGAAACTCTGGGCTGGAGGAAGCACAAGCTGGAATCAAGATTGCCAGGAGAAATATCAATAACCTCAGATATGCAGATGGCAACACCCTTATGGCAGAAAGTGAAGAAGAACTAAAGAGCCTCCTGATGAAGGTGAAAGAGGAGAGGGAAAAAGTTGCCTGAAAGTTCAACATTCAGAAAACGAAGATCATGGCATCCGGTCCCATCACTTTATGGGAAATAGATGGGATAACAATGGAAACAGTAATGGACTTTATTTTGGGGGGCTCCAAAATCACTGCAGATGGTAACTGCAGATGTGAAATTAAAAGACGCTTACTCCTTGAAAGAAAAGTTATGACCAACCTAGACAGAATATTAAAAAGCCAGTGACATTACTTTACCAACAAAAGTCCATCTAGTCAAAGCTGTTATTTTTCCAGTAGTCACGAGTGGATGTGAGAGTTGGACTATAAAGAAAGCTGAGCACTGAAGAATTGATGTTTTTGAGCTGTGGTATTGGAGAGGACTCTTGAGAGTCTCTTGGACTGCAAGGAGATCAATCCTGTCAATCCTAAAGGAAATCAGTCCTGAATATTCACTGGAAGGACTGATGCTGAAGCTGAAACTCCAATACTTTGTTCACCTGATGTAAAGAACTGATTCATTGGAAAAGACCCAGATGCTGGGAAAGATTGAAGGTGGGAGGAGAAGGGGATGACAGAGGATGAGGTGGTTGGATTGCACCACCGACCTAATGGACATGAGTTTGAGTAAGCCCCAGGAGTTTGTGATGGGCAGGGAAGCCTGTCATGCTGCAGTCCATGGGTTGCAAAGAGTTGAACACGACTGAGTGACTGAATTGAACTGAAGGCTGGACATTCACTGTCATATTGGCATGTGTTTAGTCTCTTGGATAGCTATTTAATTCCCTTTTATTGTTCAAGCATCTCACTTGAGTAAAGGATAAAGAGCATAGGGTATTATAATTAACTTTCTATGAATTCCATTTGACAGCAGAAATAACTATCCCTTGTACCAAAAGCTGTTTCTGTATAAAACTATAACCAAGTAGTGAAAAAAAGTAATTAAGCCATAATTTTGTTATGAATCACCTAACATTTTTACTGATTTCCCCCTAGAGAATGGTTTGTCTACAGGATATTATATAAACAGAGGTTAAGAGAAGCTAAAGACACTAAACAGAGCATTAAGTTTGTTTGGATTATAGTAGTGCAAATGTCCATCTCCTATTTATTTAGTTTCTTAACACTTCTTTAATATATGCAATATTTTGAGAAATGTCTTTTGTAAATCTAAAGTCTTTCCAATTAATCACTGCAAAGTTCACTGTGCCCCTAAGGCATATTAAACTTCAATAAAGGTATTTGGCTATGTGAGAACACAGAGGGAAAAGATGGCAACCATGGACGTGACATAAAATCTGATATATTGGTAACACACAACAACAAAGGAAAGGTCTTTTGAGTGCAGAGGACAGTGGCCTGAAATGTAAAATTAATCATTGTCATAGAAAAGAACATTAAAGACTAAAATATGATTGTTGTATCTACCTGTACTGAACCCAAAGCACTACTCCAAAGGGAATTTGATGTTGATTTCGCTTATTAAAGGGTTATTGGATAATATTGTTGCAAGATTAAAATGTTGTTTCTATTAAATTTTGACTTCTGAGAAACATAAGAGATAATGATAGGTATCCAAAAATGATTAACTGAAGCATTTTGTATGTTTAGTTATTAACCAAAGGAAGAAAACAGACTTGAGTACTAGGAAAATTGTTTGTTCTCTTTTTACAACTGCAAAGCATTTATTTTTCCTAAATCAGTTACAAATCCAGAATTGCATTTATAAAAACCCACTATGGTTTCAAGGAATTTTTATTTGTCTGTTTCTTTGTTGAACTGTAGTTGATTTACAATGTGATGTTAGTTTCATGTATATAGCACCGTGTTTCATATATATATATCCTTTTCAGATTATTTTCCCTTATTAATTCAGTTCAGTTCAGTCACTCAGTCATGCCAACTCATTGTGACCTCATGGACTGCAGCACTCCGGGCTTCCCTGTCCATCACCAACTCCCAGAGCTTGCTCAAAGTCATGTCCATCGAGTTGGTGATGCCATCCAACCATCTCATCCTCTGTTGTCCCCTTTTCCTCTTGCCTTCAATCTTTTCCAGCATCAGGGTCTTTTCCAAAGAGTCAGTTATTTGCATCAGGTGGCCAAAGTATTGGAGCCCTCAGCTTCAGCATCAGTCTTTCCAGTGAATATTCAGGATTGATTTCCTTTAGGATTGACTGGTTTGATCTCCTTGCAGTCTAAGGGACTCCCAGAGGTCTTCTCCAACACCACAGTTCAAAAACATCAAAAATATTGAGTATAGTTCACTGTACTATCCTGTAGGTCATTGTAGGTTTTCTATTTTATGTATAGTAGTGTGTATATGTTAATTGCAATCTTCAAATTTATCCCTCCCTCCACTTCCCCCTTTGGTACTATGAATTTGCTTTCTATGTGTATAAGACTATTTGTATTTTGTAAATGCTTCATTTGTATCTTTTTTTTTTAGATCCCACATATAAGCAATGTGATATTTGTCTTTGTCTGATGTGCTTTATTTAGTATGATAATCTCTAGATCCATCTGTGTTGCTACAAATGGCATTATTTCATTCTTTTTATGGTTAAGTAATATTCCACTGTGTATACACTACATCTTCTTTATCCATTCCTATGGCAGTGGACATTTAGGTTGCTTCCAGGTCTTGGCTATTTAAGTAGCACTTCAATGAACACTGGGGTGCATATCTTTTTCTGAATTAGTTTTCTCCAGATACATGCCCAGGAGTGGGACTGCAGGATCATATGGTAACTCTGGGCTTCCCAGGTGGCACTAGTAGTAAAGAAGTTGCCAGTGCAGGAGACAAAAGAGATAAGGGTTCAATCCCTGGGTCAAGAAGATCCCTGGAGAAGGCCATGGCAACCCACTCCGTATTTTTGCCTGGAGAGTCGCCTTGGACAGAGGAGTCTGGCCAGCTATAGTACATGGGGCCACAAAAAGTCAGACATGACTGAGTGACTAAATACAGCACAGGATAACTCTATTTTTAGTTTTTTAAGGAATCTCCATACTGTTCCCCATAATGGTTGTACAAATTTACATTTCCACCTATAGCGTAGGTGGGTTCCTTTTTCTTCACACCCTTCAGGTAGATCAAGAATTGCAATTTTTAAAAACCCACCATGATTTCAAGGAATTTTTTTAAAACAAACAAGCACCACCACCACCAACAAAACCTGAAGTCTGGCAATATACTAGGAGTGTAGGGAACCAAGCTTGGAAAATAGAAGCTAAGGTAGCTTCTAACATGCAAAAAAACATAAAGCATAATTAGCAGAACACTGCGTCAGGACAGATACCAGCACTGCAAGATGCTCAAGTTACATAGAACGTATGTCCACTGACTACAGTGGACTTTCCATTATATGGCTGTGAATATATTCTACTTCACTGTCATCAAAGCATCAAGATCCTGGGTAAAAGTACATAACTGATTAAATGCATGCCATCTTTCTAATACGGAAAGTCATCGTATTCATCATTTGAGGCTATGATGACAAATTACCACAAACTTGGTAGCTCAGAATGATAGAAACACATATTCTGGAGGCCAGGCATACAGAATCAAGATACTGGCAGGGCTTTACTTCCTCTGGAAGCCCTAGGGCAGATTCTGCTTTTTGCATCTTCTAGCATTTCTTGCCAGCATTACTTGGCTTGAGGCACATAACTCCAATTTCTGTTTCTACTTTTATAGAAATTTCATCTCGTCTATGTGTCTCTCAAAATTCCTTTTGCCTTTCTCTTATAAAGACACTTGTGATGGCATTTAAGGCCTACCCAAATAGTCTATGGTAAGCTAGCCTTCCCTGGTAGCTCAGTCAGTAAAGAATCTGCTAGAAGTGCAGGAAATCTGGGATCAGTCCCTGGGTTGGGAAGATCAGCTTAGGTCAAGACTGAGTGACTTCACTTTCACTTTTCACTTTCATGCTTTGGAGAAAGAAATGGCAACCCACTCCAGTGTTCTTGCCTGGAGAATCCCAGGGACAAGGGAGCCTGGTGGGCTGCTTGACGTCCATGGGGTTGCACAGAGTCAGACACAACTGAAGTGATGTAGCAGCAGCAACATAACATAAATAGAGAATTTTTACCATAAGAAAAAAAAGTTAGTTTTGGTAAAATTAACCAAAGTTAAATTAGTAATGACAAAGTACAGGAAAAGAATAAGGAAATAATTCATCTGAAAGATGATGCATTATTTATTTATTCATACTCATTGTATACAATATGAGACACACCTCAATGCCTCAAATCTCAGTTCCATTTACACATTGCATCCTGTAAAAATGAAATTCTAGTAAAAGGTGATAAGTTATATAAAAGTGAATAGAAAAGCCATGGAAATGAAAATAATTTAGATATATATTAATTCATTTCATATCTATAGTGTACCAGAGAGTCTAACAACAGTAATGATGAATAACATACAAACTATCATTGTCTTGATCATTTGGAAAACCAATACCCAAAACTATGAAGGGCAAAAAAACCTCACATCTCATCTGAACTCCAACTTGTATTTCTAACAGGAACTAATGAAATCCTGAAAAATCACTTCACTTTTTATATAGTTGGTAATGAGCTTTGATTGAATTCAAGAAAATATTTATGAGTGAAATAATGCATCATATTTTATCCATAGCAACACCACTCTGTGTATAATATCTACTAGATACAAATCATTGCCAAATGTAGTGATAGGCAAATGCAGCTATAGAAATTAGGAGAAAAGAATTATGATGAGACTTCCAACAAACTGTAACTTGCACACAGGGAAGCTACAGAATTCTTTATTTTTATCAATTCCTTTATTATTTACAATCAAGACCTAAAATAAATCTACATTGCAGTTGAAAATCCAATTGTATGAGACTTTCTCACAAACCTAATAATTTATAAAAGGAAATATTTGAACATATCATTTACCAATAAAGCCAGTTATTGGCCTACAAATCACACTTCCTGTACCCCCACTTCAAATGTTCCTGACCCCATCTCTTATTCCAGCTGCTGTTTCAGTGACCCATCCTCACTAACTTTGATAAGCTTCAAATAGGTGAGATTTTAGGTCATTGCTTCATATCTCTTGTCTTCAGGAAATTTTTAATGCCACAGTGTGGGATGTCAGCAAATACCTGCTCAGCATTTAAGCATGATCAATCTAGGAGTGTGGGAGAGTGAATGCCCTGGAGCCATCCTTAATCAATGTGAGATGAAAGCCAATGGATAAATGCTTCCTCCATTCATCCCCCAGGCAGATCATTCTAAGACACATTTCATAAAACACTCCATAAAATGCAGTGAAATCAGCCTGCAGTTTCTCATACTGATTGCCTACTTAATAATGCATCTTTAGTTTTCTCTCCTTCCCCATTTTACTCTCTTATTCCTCACTTCGATTCTCTGCATGTAATCCTTTCTCTCAGACTATACTTTTTTGGTACCCATGCTAAGGCAGTTGTTATTTTAATTAATTCTATGTAACAGATCTTCAGAATGGGTTTTGGAAACTGCATAAAGCTCCAATCAGTTGACAGATGTGTGGTAGGACCAAAGCACACAAAAGCACCACGGTTTGTGAGAATATCACCTTTAGGAAATTAGAATGAAATACTAATGGAAACCTAAAGTGTTGGCATTCATAGCTACCAAAATACTGTTTTGTAGGATTTAATCTTTAAAATGAATTAATTGCTTTGAAACCATTGAGAAAAGAAGTGACAGGTTCCATTTGGCCTACTATCAAATTAAAGCATGCTTGAAAAGAAAGAAGGACTCCAGAAGACTGTTTGAGAAAATTCATATCTAGTATAGCCACACAGGATATACTGTACTGAAAATCAGGCACAAGGTTTTATTGAGAGTTGGTAGAGCTGCAAAGAAACAAATGCACAGTCTTGATAGAGCTGCTAAATCAGAGTCTGAGCCCTAATAAGAAAATGTATAAAATACAACTGAAAAAATTCAGTGGGGATTTTTTGGTAAAAAAAATTATAAGAACCTTGAATCCACAGATAACCGTGAACTCTTCAAGGCAGTAGAAGAGCAGGCGTCTCCCCATTGATAAAGTGACCTTCCAATTCTTAACTACCTTGCAAAGACTATAAGGAAAATGTCTAGACATATTTTTCTTGTCCTCTTCACAGTGTATATTCTCAACTCCTCACTGTTATCAGGTCAAAAACAAAGGATCAATCTCAGTACAGTCCAAACAGGGAAAACAATTTCTTAAACACTGAAGGAATTTTAAGGACTGCTAATATGCACCAGCAGAAACCAGAATACATGTGTGACTAGATGGTCTTGTCTTTTCATACTGTTCATGGGGTTCTAAATGAAAAGGCAAGACCACTTACACATAAAATCCTAAAACATGATGTTGTTAAAGTGCTGCACTCAATATAGCCAGAAAATTTAGAAACTCAGCTGTGGCCATAGTTGGAAAAGGTCAGTTTTTACTACAATCCCAAAGAAGGACAATGCTAAACAATATTCAAGCTACTATACAATTATGCTCATTTCACATTCTAGCAAGGTAATGCTCAAAATCCTTCAAACTAGGCTTCCACAGTATGTGAACTGAGAATTTCCAGATGTACACACTGGATTTAGAAAAGACAGAAGTCAGAGATCAAATTGCTAACATCCGTTGGATCACAGAAAAAGCAAGAGAATTCCAGAAAAACATCTATTTCTGCTTCACTGACTACACTAAAGCCTTTGTTTTCTTTGAGGAGAAGGAGATGACAGAGGATGAGGTGATTGGATGGCATCATCAACTCAGCAGACATGAGTCTGAGCAAACTCCAGGAGATGGTGAAGGACAAGGAAGACTGGTGTATGGCAGTCCATGAGGTCGCAAAGAGTTGGATATGACTTGGCAGGTGAACAACAAGAAAGTGATCTTGAGGCTATTATATGAGTAGTGGTCAATGGCGGGAGGTGGGGCGGGGTGGTAGTGATAAAGCAGAAAATAAGTTTGAATAGAAGACAATTCATTGGATTAGAATCCTGTAACTCAGAGTTCAGTATCTTAGTAACGGCACCTAGCTTTGATCCTAACATACAACATGAGTGGCTCTTTAAAGCTTGGATCCAATGATAATTCTCTATTAAATAGAGATTATGAGACTTCATTGGAATGGTATTGAGAAAGGGATCTAAAACTTAGGAAAATGAAAACACCTGAATGAATTAACTAGGAGAATAGAAAACCTGCCACCTGATTATGTTTCCTGGCAGGACCCAGGGGACATATCTTCACAAAGATAATAAGAAGCATGCTAATGAGAGAGGCACTAGCATCTTTGATAAGCTTAGTGCATATGGTCTCTGCAGACAGGGGTAAGAGTAGATGTTTCCTACTGGACTCAATGGTATCAACAGGAATTCTAGAATTCCAGAATACTAGAAAACAGTTGCAGCACTTAGAGTAAGACTAGAATGGCAGAGTATCTGAACCCATAGAAATCAGTGGTAAAGGAGGGCTAATAAATTATATATGTATATAATATTACATTATATTATATATATAATTATAAATATAATATATAATTATAAATATATATATTTAAGCATTATATATATATTTATGGCTGATATTTGGGCTTCCCTTGTGGCTCAGCTGGTAAAGAATCTGCCAGCAATTTGAAAGACCTGGATTTGATCTCTGGGTTGGAAATTTCCTCTGGAGAAGGAAAAGGCTACCCACACCAATATTCTGGCCTGGTGAATTCCATGGACTGTATAGTCCATGGGGTCGCACAGAGTTGGACGTGACTACGCGACTTTCACTTTCAATTTTCATGGCTGATATTTAAGTATCATATATATATATTTATAGTTGATATGCTGTTATGATGCTAATATTCTGTAAGAATCTAAAAATAATACAACCAAATTCTGGAAACCAGAAGGCTAAGGTAGATTACTATACTGCAGATTATAATCCTTCACCCAATTTCCAAATCTATCCACATATACAGCATGCATTAATTAAAGTATGTATTAGTTTCTTAGGGTTTCTTTAACAAAGTACCACAGACAAGGTAGCTTAATATTCACAAATTTATTTTCTCACAATTCTGGAGGCTGAACACCTGAGATCAGGTCTCAGCAGAGTTGGTTTCTTCTGAGGCATCACTCCTTGGATTGGAGATAATCATCTCCCTACGTCTTCACTGATCTTCTCTCTGTACTTTGTTAGTCAGTCATTCTGTCGTGTCCAACTCTTTGTGACTCCATGGACTGCAGCACGCCAGGCCTGCCTATCCCTCACATCTCCCAGAGTTTGCCCAAGTTCATGTTCATTGCATTGGCGATGCCATCCAGCCACCTAATCCTCTGATGCCCTCTTGTCTTTCTGCTCTCAATCTTTTCCAGCATCAGGGACTTCTCCAATGAGTCGTCTGTTCACATTAGATGGCCAAAATACTGGTGCTTCAGCTTTAGCATCAGTTCTTCCAGTTAATATTCATAGTTTATCTCCCTTGAGATTGACTGGTTTGGTCTTCTTGCTGTCCAGGGGACTTTCATGAGTCTTCTCCAGCACCACAGTTCAAAGGCATCAATTTTTTAGTTCTCTGCCTTCCTTATGACCCAGTTCTCATAACTGTACATGACCACTGGAAAGACCATAGCCTTATCTATACGAACCTTTGTCAGCAGAGCAATGTCTCTGCTTTTCAAGACACAGTCTTGGTTTGTTATAGCTGTCCTGCCAAGAAACAATCGTCTTCTGATGTCATGGCTGCAGTCACCATCCAAAAGTGATTTTGGAGCCCAAAAGTAAATCTGTCACTACTTCTACCTTTTCTCCTTATATTTGCCATACAGTAATGAGGCCAGATGCCGTGATCTAATTTTTTAAAAACATTTAGCCATAAATCAGCTCTTTCACTCTCTTCCTTCACCCTCATCAAGAGGCTCTTTAGTTCCTCTTCACTTTCAGCCATTAGAGTGGTATCATCCACCTATCTGAGGTTGTTGATGTTCCTCTCACCTATCTTTTTTCTAGCTTGTAACTCATCCAGCCTGGCATTTCTCATGATGTGCTCAGCGTACAAGTTAAACAAACAGAGTAACAGCAGACAGCCCTGCCATACTCCTTTCTTGATCTTGAACCAATCATTTGTTCCATACAGGGTTCTAACTGTTGCTTCGTGGCCTGTATGCAAGTTTCTCAGGAGACAGGTAAGATGGTCTGGTATTTCCATCTCTCTAAGAGCTTTCCACAGTTAGTCATGATCCACACAATCAAAGGCTTAAGTGTAGTTGATGAAAGAGAGATAGCTGTTTTACTGAAATTCCCTTGCTTTCTCTATAATCCAGCAAATGTTAGCAATTTGATCTCTAGTTCCTCTTCCTTTTCTAAACCTAGCTTGGACATCTGGAAGTTCTTGGTTTGTATAATGCTGAAGCCTAGCATGCAAGATTTTAAGCACAACCTTACTAGTATGGTAGATGATTACAGTTGTTCGACATTCTTTGGTACTAACTTTCTTCAGAATTGGGATGAGGATTTACCTTTTCCAGTCCTGTGGCCACTGCTGGGTCTTCTATATTTGCTCATATAATAAATGCAAAACCTTGATGACATCATTGTTTAGGGATTTGAATAGCTCAAATCCCTCTGTATCTGCTGCTGCTGCTGCTAAATCACTTCAGTCCAACTCTGTGCAACCCCATAGACGGTAGCCCACCAGGCTCCCCTGTCCCTGGGATTCTCCAGGCAAGAACAGTGGAGTAGGTTGCCATTTCCTTCTCCAATGCATGAAAGTGAGAAGTGAAAGTGAAGTAGCTCAGTCATGTCCAATTTTTAGCGACCACATGGACTGCAGCCCACCAGGTTCCTCCGTCCATGGGATTTTCCAGGCAAGAGTACTGGAATGGGGTGCCATTGCCTTCTCTGCCTCTGTATCTACCTGTGTCCAAATTTCCTCTTCTTATAAGGACACAGTCTTATCGGATTAGGACCCGCTTTAATGACCTCAATTTAAATTAACTGTTTAAAAAAAAAAAAACTATCCCCAAATACAGTCATATTCTAAGATATTGTGGAGATTAGAATTTTAACATGAATTTGGTAGAAATTCATGTTAAATTCAGCTCATAGCAAAGAAGTTAGATTCCCTTGACAAAAGGCCTACACAGGCATATATGATAAACATTTCTTTAATTTCTTTAGTAACTTCCTAAAGAGATCAAGGCCTTTTAAGATACTGACACCAGAGGATCTGAAGGCTTATTTTGAGTGCTCTGATTTGTGAAGGGCTTCCCTGATAGTTCAGTTGGTAAAGAATCCACCTGCAATGCAGGAGACCTTGGTTCGATTCCTGTGTTGGAAAGATCCACTGGAGAAGAGATAGGCTACCCACTCCAGTATTCTTGGGCTTCTCTGTGGCTTAGCTGGTAAAGAATCCACCTGCAATGCAGGAGACCCTGGTCGATCTCTGGGTTGGGAAGATCAGCTAGAGAAGGGAAAAGTTACCCACTCCAGTATTCTGGCATGGAGAAGTCCATGGACTGTATAGTCCATGGGGTCACAAAGAGTTGGACACGACTGAGTGACTATCATTTCACCTCATTTATAAAAACTGAGTAATAGAGATAGTTTTGACCCAAATCAATAGCATCATGGTCCAAAATTCAGACTAACTGATTCAATTAATTCTTCAGTCTCTAAGTATATAATTGACTGGATATATAAAGCAATTGGTACACATTCACACTAGTTCTCTGACCTATGGTGTAAGATCATATGGTAGAAAGGATAAGGGGAAGCACTTTAACCCACCACTGAACTCTGTCAGATTGTTTAAAAAAAAAAAAAAAAGGCAATATTGCTACCCAGGAAGAATTTTAGATACTATTGCTACTTCCCACCAAAATCTTTTTTCAGTTCCCTTATTTGACTCTGAAAAGAAGATGGATTATAGTACATGAAGATGGACAATTATAAACTTAACCAAATGATACTTTTATTCATAGTTGCTTTTGTGCTAGAAGTAGTTCTTTAGTAACATGTAGACATAGCCTCTGGAACTTTGTATATAGCTCTTGATCTACTGGACATGTTCTTCTCAGTTGCTAACAGTACAGGAGGTAGAAAGAAGCTTTCTTTCACAGGGGAAAGATAGCAGTACATACTCAGTCCTTTCTCAAAACTGTTAACTATCCCATTCTCTGTCCTCAGGGAACTATCCTGTTTCACAGGAAATTTGATCACTCTGACATTCTTCAGAACATTAATGGTTGATTACAATGTGAAATAACACTAATTGGAACTCAAGAGAAGTAAATAATCTGGTAGACAGAATTGTCAGAGGACTTCCCTTGTGACTCAGACAGTAAAGCATCTGCGTACAGTGTAGGAGACCCCAGATCAATCCCTGGGTCAAGAAGTTCCCCTGGAGAAGGAAATGGCAACTCACTCTAGTATTCTTGCCTGGAAAATCCCATAGACAGAGGAGTCCAGTAGGCTACAGTCCATGAGGTCGCAAAGAGTTGGACACGACTGAGCAACTTCACTTCACTTCAGGGTAGCTCAGTGGTGAAGAATCTGCCAGCTGATGCAGGATTCTCAGGAGACATGGCCCGGGGTCCAGAAGATCCCCTAGAGGAGGAAATACCAACCAACTCCAGTATTCTTGACTGGAGAACTCCATGGACAGAGAAGCCTGGCAGGCTTTCCATGGGGTCACAAAGAGTCAGACACGACTGAGTGAGCACACACACAAAAGATGAATACAATGGTGACTCAGGTATTTGAAGTTTCTATTATGAAGTTTACAGGTATCCAGCAGTCAGGAAAATACTGAAGAATTCCCCTTAAAAAAGGACAAATTAATGCATTTTGCACCACCACCTATGATAAGAAAAGAGGCCATCCCTTGGTGGCCCTTTTTGATATTTGGAGAAAATCTGAAAATTCTATTTTGACCTTTTTACTAGGTGACTTACAACACTAACTGTTTTGAATAGTTTCCAGAGCAGCATAAGGTCCTGCAGGAAGTCTAAGTTGGGTGTGGACTGTCTGGACATTAAGATCATATAATCTGGCCTATCTGATGATGATGGAAGTATATTCTAAAAAGGCTTTGTGCAATCTCTGCTAAGCCATAGTAGAAGAGTCGCTGTACAGACTCAGGATTTCCCAGCAAGCCCATGCTTTCTGCGGCACAGAGCGATCCGTCCTTGAAAAATAGTCCCTACTCTACTAATAGTCCTAGTAAAGGTGTAAGACCTGATTGTGGGATATTTAGGGACTGTGTGTTGGAGTTGTCCATCATGTCACATAGCAGGCAGAAACCAGCTGCATGATAGAAATGACATGTTCGGCATGGTACCTGAGCAGATCCAGAACACAGAAGTAAGTTACAGAAAGAAAGGGCCCAGACCCCACTTTAGCCAGCTCTGAAATATACTCGGCCTTTTTAGAGACATGCCCTGGAGCTAACTGACCAAACAGGAAAATACTTGGCCCTGGTTCACAGATGGACTGTATTGGTGCCGGCCACAAATAGACTGCTATTGTACTGTAGTCCCATTCAAGAATGGCTCTAAATGAGGAACTAGGATTGCTGCTACACAGTGGGCAGTAAGAAACATGTCTGGAAAACAAGTGATTTGTGGAAGCATCTCTTGGTGCTTCTGTACTCAGTAATAACTGTGAACAAACAATTGCAACAACAATAATACCATAAAACAATTCAATTAAAAATTCAGTCCCTTCAAGGCTAAAGGATCCTTTCACTAGTCAAGCAGAGTAGACAGATGGAATTCTGACTGAGGATGAGCTAAACCTAGAATGGATGAAGAGATAGATAATGAATACCAATTATGGCCTCAGGACAAGCTGCACTGCTGGTAACCCTGCCTTGTTCAAATAATCCTGGGGATTTACAGAGAGTCTGAATAGATTTGAGTGCTACAAGGGCTGGACTGCATATTCTTCTCTTGTACCTAATATCAAATCCTCTCAGTGTTACCGTTACTGTGATAAGCAGACCTGCAGAGACTGCAACCAGCTTCATACTGATGGAAACTACAAGCCCCTCACTAAAGACCCGTGATGGGTATATACTTTGCACATCCTGCATGAGGCTTTCCTTAATGGTATGGTATTTGGGATGCTCATGGGAACTCATTTAGCACTCCTTCATGGCACATCCAGAGAAGGCAATGGCAACCCACTCCAGTACTCCTACCTGGAAAATCCCATGGATGGAGGAGCCTGGTAGGCTGCAGTCCATGGGGTCACGAAGAGTTGGACACGTCTGAGCGACTTCACTTTCACTTTTCACTTTCATGCATTGGAGAAGGAAATGGCAACCCACTCCACTGTTCTTGCTTGGAGAATCCCAGGGGCGGGGGAGCCTGGTCGGCTGCCATCTACGGGGTAACACAGAGTCGGACACTACTGAAGCGACTTAGCAGCAGCAGCAGCAGCATGACTCATCCAACCTAGAAATATGAGTTATTGCCCACAGGACCATGCTTGACCAATAGGGGCAGAAGCTGATAGAAACATGCCCTCCTTTTAGTTAGAGTTCTACAATACATTGTTTAGTCTGCTCAGAAGCTCATACCGTATATCCCTATCTGTCATTCCCACTCCATGAGACCTAATTCCCAAGTGAATTACCTGCAAGCAAAATCTCTCAGCACTGCTTTTGGGGAAACAGGGTTGAGGCAGAAATTGTCCATTTACTCTTGAAAGTTTGTATCCTAAGGACACATACTTAATATTAAATATAGTTACACATTTCCTCATATCAAAAGTGCTACATTTTTGTGCATTTCAGATTCCTCCTAAAGGCCCTCCTTTATGAGCAAAAAATAAAATGTTATTTCTAAACCTTGGAAAATTACTGTTTTCTACTTTTTAATGAAATTCAACTACAATGTCAAATATAATTGACCCACCTTAAAATGTAAAGACATCAGCTATTATTAATGAAGTGTTTTAAGGCACATTTTGGAGCATGATCACAGCTAGAATATATATGCAGTTTTATATGATAAAAGATTAACTTATTAACCTTGGAGCATTTTCTCTGCATCAGCAACATTTTAGAGTATTAGAAGAGAAGCACTATCTCAAATAATTTGTAAAACTTTAACAACACATCAAAGGGGGAAAATAGACAAGTTGGTTTCAAATAATGAAACTTGCTTCTCCAGAGGACAGCTGTCTAAAAGTAAAACTCTCTGTTTACTCTCTGTGGCAGCCTATTACTTCACCTATTATCTATCACCTCTTTGCCCTTGGAGAATTCTCTTTAAATGTGTTTACAAAGGCAAAGACAAGTTTAAAGCAATTATCAAAGAATGTGGACTACAGTGGTACACAGAGAAATAGGTATTGTGCTTATTCTTTCTTTTATTTACATATTTCCAAGATCTGGCTTATGTCCAATTCCAGATATCCCTCTTTCTTCCATAACATACCTCTTGATCTATAGTCAATATTTTAAACTCATACTTGGATGCTCGTTTTCTTCCTTATATTATTTTTCTACTTCTCTGATGCATCATTTCTTTTCTGATAACAGAATTCTAAATTACTTGGATATAATTATATTTCATATATAGATTTGCATATCATTCTAAAATTCTTTGCAAACTCACCTCTACAGTTTGAAATACCTTCATTTTCATCACTATGATATTTTAGTTTATCACTATTAACACTTATACTTTCTGAGTTTGTATTTAAGTTTTCTAAGGTTGTGTTTTGTATAATTCCTGAAATCTCATGTTATTTGATTTTATAAATATATTGTATTTGAAAATCTTTCATTGTCATCTATATAAATTTATCAAATTATATACTTAGTGGTAACAAAATATAAAGCACTATTTAGGCAATTTTTAAACTATCATATCCTATACAGATGAAATTCCAGTGAGTTGGGCACTTAAACATCACTACTGAAAATATGAATTTGCTGCAAACTTTCCCATAAGGAACTTTGCAACACAAATCACTATGTCAAAATGGCCACACTCTTTTGATCTATAATCTATTTCACTATCTGTTCTATGGAAACATACAGAGATGTAGTCAAAAACTTACAGGCAAAAATATATATTCATTTCTAGCAGTATTTATATTATTAGAAAATTGAAAAAAGCTTTAAAACTTAGAAGATTGGTAAAAACATAAATATAATGTATCTCTCGGGGAAGGCAATGGCAACCCACTCCAATATTCTTGCCTGGAAACTCCCATGGGCGGAGGAGCCTGGTAGGCTGCAGTTCATGGGGTCATGAAGAGTCAGACATGACAGAAGCGACTTAGCAGCAGCAGCAATGTATCTCCAGCCTAGAATTAATGCTGTCATTTAAGAAACATATATGTCATTTTAACATAACAATAAAATGCTTATATAATGTTTAATAGGAATCAAATACTGAATAGAATATTGAATATCTGGTATTGTACAAATTTGGGGAAAAATAAAATGAAATACAAAGATTTTAAATGTATAAAAATCAGGAGGGGGGTTCAGGATTGGGAACTCATGTATACCCGTGGCTGATTCATGTCATTGTATGGCAAAACCAATATGGTATTGTAAAGCAAAATAAAGTAAAAATAAAAAATTTTTTAAAAATCATATGTAAATGAAACAGTGACTTTTCTCTGAATCAGGTATGAGGTGATTATTATTTCTTTATGTTTATTTACATTTTACATATCTGATCACTAATCAACATGTATATTTTATATAAATCAGAAAAGCTATTTTAAAAAATTAAAATCCAATTTGGGGTTCTGTTTCTTTTACAATTAGAAAGTAGACTAAAGTCCTATAGCCATGATATTTAATAACTATGAGATGAACCATTAATCAACTAAGTTTTCTCTATACTCCTGATGACTGCCTTAAACCATTTTATTTCAAGAGACAGATAACTGCAAAGATGAGTGAGAAAGACGTTGTCTACATACCTCATCTCTGCTTCTGTCACTCTTGCTCACTGTTGCTCAGAGCAACCTTGCTTTCTCCAAAGGACTAAGCATATACACACTATCTGCTCCTGAACTCTCATTTTACATTATTGGCCAACTAGACACAATGTGATTCTCTGATTCAGTTTTCAGAATTCAGAAATATTCTGCCCAATCTAGCTTAGATCAGTTGCAGTCATTTGTGTCTCAGTCAGTTCAGTCACTCAGTTGCATCCAACTCTTCATGACCTCATAGACTGCAGCATGCCAGACCTCCCTGTCCATCACCAACTCCCGGTCTACTCAAACTCATGTCCATTGAGTCGGTAATGCCATTCAATGATATCATCCTCTGTTGTCCCCTTCTTCTCCTGCCTTCAATCTTTCCCAGCATCAGGGTCTTTTCAAATCAATCAGTTCTTCGCATCAGGTGGCCAAAGTATTGGAGTTTCAGCTTTAGCATCAGTCTTTCCAATGAACACCCAGGACTGATCTCCTTTAGGATGGACTGGTTGGATCTCCTTGCAGTCCAAGAGATTCTCAAGAATCTTCTCCAACACCACAGTTCAAAAGCATCAGTTCTTTGGCACTCAGCTTTCTTCACAGTCCAACTCTCACATCCATACATGACTACAGGAAAAACCATTGCCTTAATTAGACAGAACTTTGTTGGCAAAGTAATGTCTCTGGTTTTTAATATGCTGTCTAGGTTGGTCATTTCTGTCCAGAGGAAAATTAATAGGAAAGTTTCTGGAAAGTCACATTTATAGAGCTAAAAGTCAGAGAAAACAGTTCTCTGAAATGAGAAGTTATAGAGAGTACAATGTGTCTAATACAGTAACTATAAATACATAAACATAAACTGTTTTATAATTGTACTATTTCAATTAATATTTCAAATATAAACTGTACTTTATAGCATTGTATAATAATGATTTGATCATGTAGATATATTATTAGACATTTTTGAGAACCATGTACACATTTGC
>SJYC01055018.1:0-20157 GCA_006408675.1 Madoqua kirkii | reverse complement strand
AGAGTACATCATGAGGAACACTGGACTGGAAGAAGCAAAAGCTGGAATCAAGATTGCCGGGAGAAATGTCAATAATCTCAGAAATGCAGATGACTCCACCCTTATGGCAGAAAATGAAGAAGAACTAAAAAGCCTCTTGATGAAAGTGAAAGAGGTGAGTGAAAAAATTGGCTTAAAGCTCAACATTCAGAAAACTAAGATAATGGCATCCGGTCCCGTCACTTCATGGCAGATAGATGGAGAAACAGTTGAAACAGTGGCTGACTTTATTTTGGGGGACTCCAAAATCACTGCAGATGGTGACTGCAGCCATGAAATAAAAAAGACGCTTACTCCTTGGAAGGAAAGTTATGACCAACCTAGATAGCCTATTAAAAAGCAGAGACATTACTTTGCCAACAAAGTCCCATCTAGTCAAAGCTATGGTTTTTCCAGTAGTCATGTATGAATGTGAAAGTTGGACTATAAAAAAAGCTGAGTGCCTAAGAACTGATGCTTTTGAACTGTGGTGTTGGAGAAGACTCTTGAGAGTCCCTTGGACTGCAAGGAGATCCAACCAGTCCATCCTAGAGGAAATCAATCCTAGGTGTTCATTGGAAGGACTGATGCTGAAGCTGAAACTCCAATACTTTGGCCACCAGTTGAGAAGTGACTCACTTGAAAAGACCCTGATGTTGGGAAAGATTGAAGGTGGGAGAAGAAGGGGATCACAGAGGACAAGATGGTTTGATGGCATCACCGATTCAATGGACATGAGTTTGTGTAAGCTCCAGGAGATGGTGATGAACAGGAGGCCTGGCATCCTGCAGTCCATGGCATCACAGAGTCAAACACGACTGAGTGACTGAACTGAACTAAACTGAAATAAAAAAATTTTTAACAGGATGTTGAGACAACAAAAATAGTCTTTGTCACTGGGCATTATTGGTTGAAGATTAGAATGTCCTAACTTTAGAGGACAATAAAATCATTATCAATACTATTTCAGTCATATATTCCTCTCAAAAATTTAAATATCAGCAGGAGAAATAATAACAGAAATAGTTGTGCTTTTCAGGTAAAGAAGGCTACATTAGGAAAATAGTATTAAAATTGATCATCTCAAAGATGATTATTGAGATGCCTGTAATTTACTTTACAGTACTTTCTCCTGGACAAGGTGACATTACTATAGGTATATTAATAGTGGTAAGTAATGTGGCTTCTGCAGCAGATAATCTGATTAATCACAAAGTTTAATTCAATTAAGATTTTTTTCTCAATCCCTACACAATCCAATTTTAACAGTTCACTTCATCTTAATGTCACTGATTGGCTAAAACTCAGTTTTTCCCCTGTCCATGTAAGGAAAAACTGAGTTCTTCCCTACAGTGTTTCTCTCTCCTGTGAGTTGACCTTTATGACTTAACAAAACTCTTACTCCTGATCACCAAATATGTGGAGGTTTTCCCCACACCAATAATCCTCTGCAACAGCAGCCAAGTGTACTACAGTTTAACGTAATTCTGAGCCTATCTACCTGAAGATGGTGTCAGATACCATAGGTAATGTCTCAGCCTTGCAAGACCTCCTTCACCTCTCCTGTACACACTTTGGATGCCTGTGTTTCTAACCAACCAGCTGTAGGTCAGAGGTTCCAAAGACCCCGCCCCCCCCCTCCCCCTCATCCCCGGGGCTCGACTAATTTGCTAGAGAAGCTCGCAGAACTCAGGGAAACACTCAAGCTTACCAGTTTTTATAAAGAAATGATAAAAGACACAGATCAACAGCCAGATGAAGTGATACATAGGAAGATGTCTGGGAGGGTCCTGAGTGCAGGAGTTTCTGTCTTCCTGGAGTCAGGGTGTGTCCCTCGGTGCAGATGTGTTCAACCAACCTGGAAGCTCTGAATGCCTTGCTATGGGAATTTTATAGAGGTTTCTTCATGCAGCCCTGATCAATGATTACCTCCATTTTCACCTCCTTTTTTCCTCTCTGGAAAATGAGGATTGGGGTTGAAAATTCCAAGCTTCTGATCATGACATGATCTTTCTGGTGACCAGTCCCCATCCAGGAACCCACCCAGAGTTGCATCATTAGAACAAAAGATGCTCCTAGTGTTTTCATCACTTAGGAAACCATAACACTTGAAGGAGCCCTGTGTCAGGAATGAGGTCAAGTCAAAGACAAACATTAGACTAAGAGATGCTCTTAGCGCTCTTATCACTTAGGAAATGAAAAGGGCTTCAGGAGCTTGCTGCCAGGAACTGGGAAGAGAGATCATTACCTATATTTCTTGCTATTGCAATTCACAAAAAAAGTGTCCATGCATTTCACATGCCTCCTTAAGGGGATCCAAAAAAACCCTCACTCCTGAAAACCCATGTGCAGGACATATGGGGCAGAGAAACTTGTCAAATAACGCCAGAGGGATGTAGTCAGCTAAATCCAGAATGTGGAAAACAATATGGGACAAATGGTTTATTTCCTTCAACAAAGAAATTGCAAGAGGGGGAAAAGGAGAAATCTAAAGATTAAAGGAAACTTAAAAGACACCATTCACTTGTAAGGTGTGGATCTTGTTTGGATCCTGATATGAGGAAATTGACAGAAAAAAAACTATGAAACAACTGGCGAAATTTTAATATCAAGTGAGCATTTGATAATATTAAGACACTCCTGTTACACTTTTGGGTATGACAATGATGTTATCAGATTAAAATGAGAGAAGACTCCTTTAGGGATAAATGTTGAAACATTTACAGAAGAATTGGTATATCTGGGTTCTGCCCCAAGGTAGTGTAGAGGTAGCAGTAGTTGCAGTGAGACCTTTGCCTTTTTGTTTTTTCAGTCTCTAGCAACAACAGAGACTTTGTTAACTAGTACTATGATATTAGAAAGGAGCTGCCATTGTTAAAATCAGTGACTTTCTAAAAGCAAAATGGCTGTGAAAGATGAGCTCTTATTTATGAAATCTGTGATATTCAAGACAAGGAGATTGGCTGAACATTTTGGAGTTTCTCCTGCACTTTTATGAACAGGTTCTAAAGACTTGAGATACCTTTTATCTCATTCTTCATCTTTTACTCATAGGGATGGTGCCTGAGAATTTTATTGTTAAACATCCAAGATATTGATTCAGAAGATTCTAGTGGCATCTGTTCTTTTACTGAATTGTAACCGCAGATGAGTGATTCTGAAAGCATAGTTCATGGGCTTCCCTGGTGTTCCAGTAGTTAAGAGTTCACCTTGGAATGCAGGGGACACACACGTTCAATCCCTGGTCTGGAAAGATCCTACATGCCAGGTAGCAAATAAGCCTGTGAGCCTCAACTTCTGAGGCCTTGCATTGCAACTACTGAAGCTGGAGCCGTGCAGAGCCTGTGCTCTGCCAGAAGAGAAGCCACTGTAATGGGAAGCCTGTGCACATGGCAATGAAGACTAGCCTCTTCTCACTGCAACTGTGAAGACTCACCACAGCCAAAACCAAAAATACATAAATAATAAACACATAAACCTTTTTTTAGGAAAAAAAAAAGTACAGTTTGGGGACTTCTGGGAACTCTAGAGACTGGAAAGAGGACCATGAGGTCAAAATTATTTCCCTGATAATAAGGTTCTATTTGCTTTTTTCATTCTCATTCTTTGATGTGTATGCAGTGGAGTTTTCCAGAGACTCCCTATATGAAAGCATCATTGCTCTGACAACTAGAGATGTCTTTATATTTATTTAAGTTTTCAGCTTTATCTTCCAATGCAACAAATAACCACAGATATAAGACACATAAACAAAATCTGTCTGGAGTCTTCAATAAATTTAGAGAATGTAAAGAATTATTGAACCCCAAAAGTTTGGGGACCCCTTCTTTAGGTAACCATGTCTGCCTTGAGTGAAATTGTCATGGAGGATATTGAGGGGGTTCAAGACATGCTACCCCAAAATATGGCACCTTGGCATTTTAAATATCTTAAGATGGAGAAATTTGAGAAAATGGCAGAAACAGGAAGGTCGCTGTGATATTCCCCACCATATTATTTTCCCTGAAAGCAAGAGATAAATGTCCTGTGTGAAACACATCCTCCTTGTTACTGGAGGAAGAGGGAAAGACAGGGAATACTGGGCTGAAAAAGCTGAATAAACAAACTTTTTACTTTATCATTTACTATGCCAGTCCAAACCCCTTTGTCGTGTCAATTTTTCACACATTCGCTGTTTCTTTGTCTAATAGGCTATGAAGGCTTCCTGCTCTGATCAGTTCTTCGGGTGTCTTCATTTTCTGGTGTAGGTTCCCATGAGTATATAAAAATGTATTAAAATGTCTGTGCTTTTCTCCTGCTTGTCTGCCTTTGCCAGTTTAATTTCAGACCCAACCAAGGACTCTCAGAAGGTAGAGGGACACTTTTTTTCTGCTATGGTGTAATAGGAGAGTATACATTTTGGAAAAAAATTTGAACTTTATCCAACTTACAGAACAGTTTTTCCTCTTATTTGCTAATTAGTGTCTATCTTGTCATACAACTCAGTAAGAGACTTACCTTCATTATAACGTGTTAGCAAGAAAGAGACTAGTTACTCTGATCTGTAGCTGTAGGTGAGAACTTCCTGGTTATTTGTACCCATATTGGCTCAGATCTGCTATGCAGCAATAATGAAAGCCATAAAGCTAATGCTCTGGAGACTTGGAATAGAGACTTAGGAAGTTGGAGGAGGAAATAAAATGAAAGGATGAGAAGACAGAATGGAGTCCAAACTCAAGAAGAGAGGAGAAGGAGTTGGGGGAGGGGCAGTTCTAGGTCCTAGACGGAATGCAGAGGCTGTTCTAGGTCCCAGAAATAGCACGTGTTCTGGGACTTCAGCTCTTTCCTTCTCAGGAATTCTTGGAAAAGTTCCCTGGTAACTAGCCAGCCTGGCTTTTCTTTCTTGAGAAAGAAGTTTCCAGAAGAAGAATAGAGCCTGCAGAAGTATTATTTTACCCCGCCCCAACTTCTTGCAAAGACGGATAACTCAACTGTAGAACCAAAACATTCATCCTACAGTTAGAGATAAAACGGTTAAAAATCAAAGTGTCATCAATTATTAATAGTTAAATAGCATGACGGAGAAGGCAATGGCAACCCACTCCAGTACTCTTGCCTGGAAAATCCCATGGACGGAGGAGCCTGGTTGGCTACGGTCCATGGGGTCACTAAGAGTTCGGCACTACTGAGCAACTTCACTTTCCCTTTTCACTTTCATGTATTGGATCAACCCACTCCAGTGTTCTTGCCTGGAGAATCCCAGGGACGGGGGAGCCTAGTGGGCTGCCGACTACGGGGTCGCACAGAGTCGGACACGACTGAAGCAACTTAGCAGCAGCAGCAGCAAATAGCATGAACTGTCATTTTAGATCTTCTCGTAGAAGCTCAGAGGCTGGAGGAAGTTGTTCCAAAGAGCCATGTGTGGAGATAGGAAGAGGAGAGTCACAAAGGCTGAATTGCAAACAGACATATACTACAAATTCCCTAGGATCCTCTTGGTTTGGGTCAAGTACCCCTCCTTGCCTGGCTTCTTTTTCAAGTGTAGTTAAGACGATGCATTCCTCTGCTTCTCAAGTTTTGAGAATATTTTGCTTTAGACTAAAGGACTTAAAAAAATAATTTTAAAAGTTCTGAGATGATCTGTCACTGAGAAAGAAAGAAACAGAGTATACTCAGATCCATTTAAGCATAAGTGACATGACAATAATTTTTCAGTTTCTGGATCATCTCAGGAACAGTCTTTTCAAAACTGTTTGCATTTGGTCTTCCTGGTCTCATCCAGCCTTCACTCCGGGTCCATTGTTTCCACCTCCTCAGCCTTCATGTCCGTAGGGGGTTCTGTGTATCTGCAGGGCCAGAGCAGGCATCCAGAGTGGATGGTTAGTGTCCAGAGCAAGGTATAAGCTAAAGGTCACAGCGCAGTGGCTATTCCTGTGCAGCAAAGAGGTACTTGGTTATTTGAGCTTGTAAACTCCTTGAAGGTCAGGCCATATTTTATTTTGCTTTGTTTCCATAGTACTTATCACAATGCCTGGTGCTCAGTGGGCTCTCTAAAAGTGATTTTTGCTGTGGCTATCTGAGGATAGGATCATGGGAGATATTTCACTTTCTAAGTTATAGTTTCTTCTTTTGAGGATATGTGTATTTTTTACAGTAATAACTGCAGATTATTTCCAAACCAGTAATGTCATGCAAATAATTTTAGATGTATGAATAATAGTTGAAGAAAGGAAAGCAAAGGTGAAGCAATAGCTTGGGGTGCTCAAAGCTAAGGGGAAAACCCTAGACACTGCTGAGAGATTAAAAAAACAGAAACTAATAAGTGTCAGGAAGAGTAAGAGAGGGAGATGTGGAAGACAGAGCTCTGGTCGGAATCAGCATCCATTGTAAAATGAGTCAGAGAGATAAATTCAAGTTATGCCTTGTGAGGCAGGAAAGGAAGAGAGCATGCGACAAGAGTAAACCTTAAATACTTATCTCAGGCTCTGAAATGAAGAAGTGACTGACAGTTCCCCAGGCATGCCCCTTGATGTTGGGCAGGGACAGGTATCTGAAGGAACAGCATTCTAGAAAAAAAGGCACACACTGTGGAAAACCTTGAAACAGGCAAATGCCTGTTGTGTTCAATGATCAGGAAGCAAAATGAATGGGTGTAGCTGAGCAAGGCAGGTAGGAATAGATGAAGATTGGAGGCATTTAACAAAGGGCAGGCTATGTAGGTCCTGCCAGGGTTGAAAAGCCACTGCAGGGCATGAGGAGACGGATGACAATTCATTCAGTTGCCACGTTGAGCGTAGACTACACTGAAGGATGGAAGTAGGAAGATGAGTTATGTGAGTATTTCAGATTTCCAGGTGAGATATTATGATGAGTTGAAACAGTGGAGGTGGGTATGAAATGTCAGGATTATAGATATATTTTGAAAGCAGAGCCAACAGCATTTGCTGAAACATTGGATGTGGAAAAACCAGAGTCAATGAAGGTGTTAAGGTTGTGAGTCCAAGCAATTGGAATGATGGAGTCACCAACAACTGAGAAGGCGAAGACTACAGACAGATCAGGTTTAGAGAGAAAAACAGGAGTTCAGTTCTGATAAGTTAAATTTGTTTAGTAGGTATCCAAGTGGAAAAGGGAGACTTTAGGAGTCATGGACATGAGATGGTTTAAAAAGCTATCTGATCACTAAGTAAGTGAGGAAAGATCCAGAAGAGAGAAGAACCAGGGACAGCCCGAGGGCACTCCAATGTTAGTGAAGAAAGGGAAAGACCAGCCCTAGAGATTGAGAAGGAGCTAATGAAGCAGGAAAAAAAAAAAAAATGACTTCAGAAACCAATGTTGTAGAGATTCAATTTACTTCTCAAGGATGTAGGAATTATAAGTGTCTTTGATGAATCAATTCATATAGAAATTAATTCAATAATAACAGTAAAAGTATACCAAAAAATTCGGTAAGTAATGAATGAAATAAATTTCTGATTACTCTTTACTTGACATTAATGATAACTTATTGCTCAGTCACTTCAATCATGTCTGACTCTTTACAACCCAATAGACTGTAGCCCACCAGGCTCCTCTGTCCATGGAGTTTTCCAGGCAAAAATACTGGAGTGGGTTGCCATTTTCTTCTCCAGTAACTTATTAAACTTTTCTTATATCAGAGAAATTTTTTAGTAAAATATGCATTTTTAAAAATAAAATAAAGCTTTCCAATGAATAGCATCAAATAGAAATAAGGAGTCTGGTTCAAGAGAACTTAAATATAATACTTCTCTTTAAATTTTTTCAAAATACTTTGTATTTCATAAGATGCTTCATAAGTGGATTTGAATATCACTTGTCACAGAACAAAATCAGGAAATCTTAGAGTCAAATCAGAAATATAAAATATGTAAGAAATTCATAAGAGGAAAAGCAACAACAGCCAAGAAAGTTTTCTTCTTACTTATCTCAAGAAAATGTTGAATCAGCTTTGGGAACTTATTGTTGTTCCTATTTTTCTGTGGAACTCTTTATGAAAAATTATTTAAGGTTGCTTAAAACTGCATTCATCTTTATGTAGTCTTTCATTTTAAGAATATCTTAGAATAGGTTGGTGCTAAGGAAACCGGCATAAGGAAAATACAAAATAAGCTTCTAAAAGGACCTGGCTAAGTGCCACCAGTCTTGTAAAATGGTGATGGACAGAAGGTAGGGCTTGTGAGGGACACTGCCTTTTCCTATATAGCTCCACCTTTTGTTCTCTCCTTGTGTCACCTTGAGTGATCAAGTTGAGCAATAGGCTTGGTTAACATAAATTAACTCAGAGCAGACAATTTCTCATTTCTGTCAGTCATATCATCTTTGTTTTCTTCCTCTGTACCTTCAACTACGAATTTTGAGGGTGCTTTTTGGGCTGGGAAGAAATAAGTAAATGTTTAATGAGAATTTATGCCCTACTTTAGTGAATTTAGGGATTAAGCAATTCTGGATTAATGTGAGAAGGAGCAAGTTAATCTCTGAACTCTGCCAAGACTCATCACTTTAAAAGCAAAAATAAACAAATGGGACCTAATTAAAATTAAAAGCTTCTGCACAACAAAGGAAACTATAAGCAAGGTGAAAAGACAGTCTTCAGAATGGGAAAAAATAATAGCAAATGAAGCAACTGACAAAGAATTAATTTCAAAAATATACAAGCAACTCCTGCAGCTCAAGTCCAGAAAAATAAATTACCCAATCAAAAAATGGGCCAAAGAACTAAACAGACATGTCTCCAAAGAAGACATACAGAGGACTAACAAACACATGAAAAGATGCTCAGCATCACTCATTATCAGAGAAATGCAAGTCAAAACCACAATGAGGTACCATTTCACACCAGTCAGAATGGCTGCTGTCCAAAAGTGTACAAGCAATAAATGCTGGAAAGGGTGTACAGAAAAGGGAACCTTCTTACACTGTTCGTGGGAATGCAAATTAGTACAGTCACTATGGAGAACAGCGTGGAGATTCCTTAAAAAACTGGAAAGAGAACTGCCATACAACCCAGCAATCCCATTGTTCGGCATACACACCAAGGAAAGCAGAATTGAAAGAGACACGTGTACCCCAATGTTCATTGCAGCACTGTTTATAATAGCCAAGACATGGAAGCAACCTAGATGTCCATCAGCAGATGAATGGATAAGAAAGCAGTGGTACATATACACAATGGAGTATTACTCAGCCATTAAAAAGAATACATTTGAATCAGTACAGAGTGAAGTAAGCCAGAAAGAAAAACACCAATACAGTATACTAATGCATATATATGGAATTTAGAAAGATGGTAACAATAACCCTGTATGTGAGACAGCAAAAGAGACATAGATGCATAGAAGTCTTTTGGACTCTGTGGGAGAGGGTGAGGGTGGGATGATTTGGGAGAATGGCATTGAAACATGTATATTATCATATGTGAAATGAATCGCCAGTCCAGGTTTGATGCATGATACAGGATACTTGGGGCTGGTGCACTGGGATGACCCAGAGGGATGGGATGGGGAATGAGGTGGGAGGGGGGTTCAGGATGGGGAACACGTGTACACCTGTGGCGGATTCATGTTGATGTATGGCAAAACCAATACAATATTGTAAAGTAATTAGCCTCCAATTAAAATAAATAAATTTTAAAAAAGAACTCAACATTCAAAAATGAAAATAAATAAGTAAATAAATATATTTCCTCTTCTCAAATTTGTAATTGAAGGAATGGCATCTGTTAGTACATAAGAGCAACAATCTCCTTTAGGATTGCTAAATCTGTGTTTAACCCTTCTTTTTATCAGCTGTGTAGGATTATAGAAAGGTAAATTCAGTCCCTGTCTTTCCCTGCCTTAGGAGTTGGTTATGAAACCAACAAGGTTTAGATACACATAAATATAACTTAAGTTGTTAAAATATGTAAAATTTCTTTGAGAATGTTTATCATACACTATGGATCTACTGAAGCAGTAAATGCTTGACTTCAGAATAATAAATTCTTCAAACATAATAATATTATGGGTTTAAATCAGACTTCAATATAAAATAAATGTTTTTGTTATGTGTTAATTGCCACACAGATAAGTGTTATTCCCTGGTGGCTCAGACGGTAAAGAATCCACCTACAATGTAGAAGACTCAGGTTCTATCCCTCGGTCAGGAAGATCCCCTGTAGAAGGGAATGGCGACCCACTCTAACCTACTCTTGCCTGGAGAATTACATGGACAGAGGAGCCTGGTGGGCTACTGTCCATGGGGTTTCAAAGAGTCTGACACGACTGAGTGACTAACACTATCACTATAAGGGATATTCAAAATAATTTATATCAATATTCCCTCATTAAGAAGGCAATGGCACCCCACTCCAGTACTCTTGCCTGAAAAATCCCATGTATGGAGGAGCCTGGTGGGCTACAGTCCATGGGGTCACTAAGAGTCAGACACAACTAAGCGACTTCACTTTCACTTTTCACTTTCATGCACTGGAGAAGGAAATGGCAACCCACTCCAGCGTTCTTGCCTGGAGAATCCCAGGGACGTGGGAGCCTGGTGGGCTGCCGTCTACAGAATCGCACTGAGTCGGACACTACTGACGCGACTTAGCAGCAGCAGCTTAGCAGCAAGAAGGAGCCAGTAAAAGTTATAGCAAAAAAAAAAAAAAAAAGATTTTGTAAGAACATAGTCTTTATCCTTTGCATATGCTTTCTTTGACTTTTTTTTTCTTTTTGCAGGCATGTTGCTGAAAATGTATTCATACCTTTTGTACAATGCCCCTTTGTTATCTAACTATATAACAGCCCTGATTGCAGCTTATTACAGAATCACCTTTCCTTTTTTCAGCAATGTTACCTCACAATTTTTCCTTTTTTTTTTTTTTTTTTGAGATGTTCATGTACACTGCTCCTCTTGTCCTTACTGCAGAAGTGAAGTGAAGCCGCTCAGTCGTGTCCAACTCTTTACGACCCCATTGACTGGCTCCTCCATCCATGGGATTTTTCTAGGCAAGAGTGCTGGAGTGGGTTGCCATTTCTTTCTCCAGGGGATCTTCCTGACCCAGGAATCGAACCCGGGTCTCCTGCATTGCAGGCAGATGCTTTACTGACTGAGCAACCCGGGAAGCCATGCAAGCCAGCACATAATGTTCTCTGCACCAGCTTGGCTCTATTACTGAAGCTACCCCCCTGTACTCAGTAGAAACACTTTCTCTCTCACATAGATCCACTTTCACAGAATTAAATTTTGTCTCCTTATGTGGTGCTTATGCATTCTGAGTTCACAGCTTTCTCCTTATAGATTATACTTGTCGTGGCACCAAGACAGCATCACTCAGTCCATGTCAGGCAACCATAGCTACACTGGCATCTCCTCCTAACCCTTACCCTCTCAATCTAGCCATTCAGGTCATTCATTTCTCTGAAAACATTTTCCCATTCTTTCTCCACAAAAAGAAAAGAGCGACTTACTTTCAAATGAAGCAGCATCATTTTAGACTAAGAAAACTGGCTTTTATGTTCATTATTACCAGAAGAGCCATCAATTAAGGAACAGATATTTTCAAGTATATTTGTTCCAACTACATAACAAATTTAAAATAAAATTTTTTCTCTGAATCCTTCAGAACTGGGAACACTGATTTTTTTCTTACAGTTGGTTGCAGCCTACTCCAGGTGAACGTACAAAAGCACAGCATGCCCTGCTTTCTTATGTACAACAGGGTGCTTTATAGAGGATCTAGATTTTTGTCATATGTCCAAAAGTTTGCTTCCTTAAGGAAGTTTTTTAAATGCCATAACCTCAATAAAACAGAGATTGAAATAATTTAAAGATTTGTTTCCTTGAATAATGCTTCTGGTCAGGTCAACACTTGACACATTCATCTGATGAAGTATTATACAAGAAGAGAATTAGCTTTTTATGGATTATAACCACCAACGTGTATATTTTGTAATTCAGGGAAAAAAACAAATATTGTAAGTCTTCACACATGGAAGCTTAAAAAGCTGAATTCATAGAAACAGAATAGAATGGTAGTCTCCACTGTCTAGTGGGTGGAGGGATAGGGACATGTTGGTCAAAGGGTACAAACTTCTAGTTCTAATGTAAATAAATTCTTGGCATCTAACATGCAACATGGTGACTGTTTTTACCAAAACTGTATCAGATACTTGAAAATTTCAAAGAGCAGATCTTAAATGTTATCACCATATACATACAGAAGAGTAATTGTTAGCTGAAGGATATGTTAACTAACTTTATTATGGTCATCATTTCATAACATATATGTGTACCAAGTCATCATGCTGTACACCTTAAACTGACAAAATGTTATGTGTCAATTATATATCAGTAAAGCTAGGAGGGCAAGTAAAAGAAAAAATCACTCTGCAACATGACTATTTACAAAAAATCACTCTTAAATTAATAATTACATGGGCAAAGTAGAGTGCTAAATCTTTATTTCTTCGGCTCAGTTCTTCCAAATATTACCTGTAGGTATTTGATAATACTTGCCCGATTTTTAAAATGTGTATTTTGGTAGTATTCTTTATATTAAAAGTGATTTTTTCATGCAATTTTTATTTATCTTCATATGCCCCTGTGAAGTTATAGAGCAGATACTATTATTTTCTTTGCGAAATGAAGACACTCAGAATAAGAGAAGCTATAAGAGCTTAGATGGCTTGACCAAGTCCACAGAGACACATTAAAGTATGGTGGCAAGAGATCTATATTTCAGGTTTCAGTTTAGTTCAGTCACTCAGTTGTGTCTGACTCTTTATGACCCCATGGACTGCAGCACACCAGGCTTCCCTGTCCCTCGCCAACTTCAGGAGCTTGCTCAAACTCATGTCTGTCTAGTCGGTGATGCTATCCAACCATCTCATCCTCTGTTATTGCCTTCTCCTCCTCCCTTCAGTCTTTCCCTGCTTCAGGGTCTTTTCCAATGAGTCATTTCTTCGCATCAGGTGGCCAAAGTATTGGAGCTTCAGCTTCAGCACAAACCCTTCCAATGAATATTCAGGACTGATTTCTTTAAGATTGATTGATGGGATCTCCTTACAGTCCAAGGGACTCTCAAGAGTCTTCTCCAACACCACAGTTCAAAAGCATCAATTCTTTGGCACTCAGCTTTCTTTACAGTCCAACTCTAACATCCATACATAACTACTGAAAAAACCGCAGCTTTGATTAGACAGACCTTTGTCAGGAAAGTAATGTCTCTGCTTTTTAATATGCTGCCTAGGTTGGTCATAGCTTGCCTTGCAAGGAGCAAGTGTCTTTTAATATCATGGCTGTAGACACCATCTGCAGTGATTCTGGAGCCTAAAAAAATAAAGTCTGTCACTGTTTTCATTCTTTCTCCATCTATTTCCCATGAAATGTCAGTACCAGATGCCATGATCTTAGTTTTTTGAATGCTGAGTTTTAAGCCAGCTTTTACACTCTCCTCTGAATTTCAAGAGGCTCAATACATAACTACTGAAAAAAACGCAGCTTTGATTAGACAGACCTTTGTCAGGAAAGTAATGTCTCTGCTTTTTAATATGCTGCCTAGGTTGGTCATAGCTTGCCTTGCAAGGAGCAAGTGTCTTTTAATATCATGGCTGTAGACACCATCTGCAGTGATTCTGGAGCCTAAAAAAATAAAGTCTGTCACTGTTTTCATTCTTTCTCCATCTATTTCCCATGAAATGTCAGTACCAGATGCCATGATCTTAGTTTTTTGAATGCTGAGTTTTAAGCCAGCTTTTACACTCTCCTCTGAATTTCAAGAGGCTCTTTAGTTCCTCTTCACTTTCTGCCATAAGGATGGTGTCATCTGCATATCTGAGTTTACTGATATTTCTCCCCGTCCAGCTTGTGCTTCATACAGCCTGGCATTTCTCATGATGTACTTTGCATATAAGTTAAATAAGTAGGGTGACAATATACAGCCTTGACATACTCCTTTCCCAGTTTGGAAGCAGTCCATGCAGTTACATGTCCAGTTCTAACTGTTCTAACTGGGCATGTTTAATGATCATTTATTGTCATATACACTTTATGTATCGAGAACAGAGATTTGACTTGTGGGTACTAAAATCTACTTTAAAATAAGCCTTATTATTATATATCCTATATTCCTCTGATGATGCCTTTAAAGTGAATTTTCAAAACTAATGGCAAAAGAAAAATGAGCAGTTACGCCCTAGGTTAAAAAAGAGAGAGAGAGAGTTGTTTATCAGCTCACTAGGAAATTATCTTCCAGGGTTCAGGGTGACATAAATCACACCCCATATGCCTCTGGGAAGTTTGCTCTGGGTTAAGAACAGGAGATGCTGAGATACTCATGAAACTGTTGAACTGAGGAATATCTATATTGGAAAAAGACTACATAAAAATTGACTAAGCAGACACAATTTAAAAATCAAGAGTTTCCTTCTGAAAATTTGATACTCTAGGTTCTCTTGAGAATGGAATAACCATCAGGTCTGGGTCCACGTTCTCACATAGCCACCTCTAGCTGGAAAGCAGAGTGACTGTCCATTTTTGAGGATGCATGGGAGCTCCAGGTCCCACTTTTCTTTGCTGGGACCCCCTGCCCTACATAGCATATCTTATTCTTATTTATCATCTCACCTAGATTGTTTCTTTTCTAATCATAAAATTATGAGAAAGTGAAATGTTTTTATATCTGGATTTCTAGCAAAAGTAAGAAGATAAAATTTAGTACAAAAGTACAAATATCTGAAATACCTCTTATATCCAGACCACTTGCTCATTTATATTTTGTATTCTTGATCCCCAAAAGAATTCGAGTTTACTTCCACTGATTTAAGCAGTCAGAGCGAATTATCTGAGCCAAAAGAAGCCTGTTGACTCTGATTCTCTAGGCCTGAAGGAACTTGATAATATATCAATTTTCATTTTATTCTTTCTCAAAGAATCTACTCACTGAGACAGTCAATCCAATCGTCCTTGCATTAGCCTTTAAGCCATCTCACAAAACAGTCACATATGGTTTTATAGTTGCTTTACCCTGTCAACAAAGATGTCAATCTCATCTCTATACTTGTCACATATTTTAAATATCCCCCAGCTTCATATTTTCACTGCCCTTAGCAGTCTGCTGTCTTATGGCCCATTAACTCATTCAGTCGATCCCAAGTATCACAAAGCCAGAGGAAGACAGTAATTTTCTAACACACAAAATAAGTTATACCTGCTTCCAACTGCTGGGCCCCATACCCTCAAATAGCCTTCGTATTCAAAGGTAGCAATCAATAAATAATCTAAATACAAAAGTTTTACTGTTATTTAATGAAATGAATTTTAAAGTGTATTATTCAGGTAAATGCCTGAATTTTTTCATTTGCTTTATCTTGCTTAGTAAAATTACTCTTATGAACCTTGGATTTTTGTTGCTGTTCATCACTTAAGTTGTGTCTGACTCTTTGTGACCTCACAGAAGGCAGCACACCAGGTTTCCCTGTCCTTCACATCTCCTAGAGCTTGCTCAAACTCATGACAGTTGACTCGATGATGTCATCCAAGCACCTCACCCTCTGTTGCCCCCCTTTTCCTCCTGTCCTCAAACTTTCCCAGCATCAAGATCTTTTCCAATGAGTCGGCTCTTCACATCAGGTGGCCAAAGCACTGGAGCTTCAGCTTCAGCATCAGTCCTTCCAATGAACATTCAGGGTTGATTTCCTTTAGAACTGACTAGTTTGATCTCCTTGTTGTCCAAAGGAGTCTCAAGAGTCTTCTCCAGCATCACAATTTGAAAGCATCAATTCTTCAGTGCTCAGCCTTCTCATTGTCCAACTCTCACATCTGTATGCGACTTCTGGAAAAACCATAGCTTTGACTATACAAGCACTGGAGCTTCAGCTTCAGCATCAGTCCTTCCGATGAACATTCAGGGTTGATTTCCTTTAGAACTGACTAGTTTGATCTCCTTGTTGTCCAAGGGAGTCTCAAGAGTCTTCTCCAGCATCACAATTTGAAAGCATCAATTCTTCAGTGCTCAGCCTTCTCATTGTCCAACTCTCACATCTGTATGCGACTTCTGGAAAAACCATAGCTTTGACTATACAAGCCTTTTTCGGCAAAGGGATAGTCTGCTTTTTAATATGCTATCTAGGTTTCTCATAGCTTTCCTTCAAAGGAGCAAGCATCTTTTAATTTGGGGGTTTCAGTCACCATCCAGTGATTTTGAAGCCCAAGAAAATGAAATCTGCCACTACTTCCACTTTTTCCCCATCTATTTGTCATGAAGTTATGGGACTGGATGCCATGATCTTGGCTTTTAGAATGCTGAGTTTTAAGTCTGCTTTAAACTTTGGATAGAAGTGGGGAAAGAAAGCCATATCTTATACCAGGAAATAATCAAACCTCACAAATCCAATGTAAATGGTTATAAGTGCCTCTACTGCTGGCTATGGTCTTAGGAAAACAAAATGCCCTAGAGGTGTCATCTATAATGAGGTAATGTCAGCAATTTTAAAATAGATGTCACTATTAAAATAGATGTCAATGTAGATAGGTATAGATATGGATATAGATACAGATCTACATATAGATATAGGTACAGATCTAGAAATATATAGAGATTTCCAGATACAGAAGAATCAACAGAGAGTAACAGGCAAGCAACATAAGCCTGAGCAATGATTAATCTGTTTTCAGTTTGGAGCTGTACTGTCACTAACATCTGTTTCCAGACTGCATAGGTAAAGGCAATTTAATAGCATTGCTGCCAAGGTCTTATGTGCTTTCTTTTCTCAATAGCAGTTATTCTGATTTCTAGGCCTAGAGGCAAAAGAGAAACTGGCACCTGTTTCTAAATCTCTATTGAGGTTTCAAATGGAAAATAATAGCCTAATTTAATGAAAGGATTTTCCTCCCATCCTGGAGTGGCTGGGAAGAATGCAAGCCATTCATTGGTGTGTTCAAGTTTTTGTGCAGCAGAAAAGATGATGGATAAAAGTTCAGGTGCTCTGCAATTAGTGCTGGGCAAGTGCTTCTGGCAGGCATCCAGTGCCTAAAGACACAGCACTGCTATGGTCTGCCAAACTGTGTCCTTAGGAAACCTCATTTTCCATCCCTTCAAGAGTCTGAATTGTAATTGTGCTCTGAGACAAAATGAAAGAATAATCTGCAACCTCGCAGTGTACAGATCCAGAGGGGTTCCTCTCTGGGTATGTCAAGAAGCCAGTTCTAACTCTTACCAAATCACTGAGGGCAGCAGGGATTCCCACACAATATGTATGCCATGTATAACCTCATCTTTATTTATCAAGGAAAATCTGTTGATCATTCACATCCTAACCATGGAGGGAAGTGGAAGGGGTTAATATGTAGATTTCTGAATCCCAGACCAAACCACAAAATCAAAATGTTCCAGGTTGAAGTTCAGAATCCATATTTTTTAGCAAGTTTTATCATTCCTATCCCTAGTAGCTTAGCTGGTAAAGAATCTGCCTGCAATGCAGGAGACCCCAGTTTGATTCCTGGGTTGGGAAGATCTGCTGGAGAGGGATAGGCTACCCACTCCAGTATTCTTGGGCTTCCCTGGTGACTCAGATGGTAAAGAAACTACATGCAATGCAGGAAACCTTGGGTTCCATCCCGGGTTGGGAAGATCCTTGTTTTGGGAAGATTCTTTGGAGAAGGGAACAGCTAATTACTCTGGTATTCTGGCCATGGTCAGAGGAGCCTGCTAGGCTATAATCCTTGAGGTAGCAAAGAGTCAGACACAACTGAGCAACTTACACTTTCATGATTCTTATTCACATCAAAATTGGAGGCTTACTGATCTAAGGTTATTTTTTCCCTTTTATAAGAATGTATTGAGCCCTTGCCCTGTAGGCTCATAGATGTATGTCCTTTATTTAGTAGTAAAGATCACAGACAAATTATATTTTCATAAAACATATAGTCTTGTAAAACAAAATAAATGAGTAAACATGCAAATCTATTACTACAAAACTTGATAATCTATGAAGAAATAAAGGAGATGCATCACAAAGAGTAAATAGGCAAAGGCAGGAAACCAGTTAAGCAGTTAGATAAGGAGAGACATCTATGAAGAGACCTCCTTGCCCCTAGAAAAATAACAGTGTTCTTTAATATGCCAATGGCCTGGCTCCCTTGCTATTGCCATGGGAAAGCTTAAAGTCAGTTCTAAGGAGATTTAGGATAATACAGCTTTGGGTCTATAATTGTCTGTGAATACTCTATTATAATTGATCTTCATAGAAAGTCTGTGAAATCATCAAAGTGTTAGGGAAAGCACACTGATTGAGATCGCTAACCCTGGCCAGGCACCATAGTAACCATTTGCATGAGTTGTTTTATGACAGGAGATCCTGATAAGGAATACAGAACTAATAAGCCACCACCAACCAGAAGAGTTCGGGAAAGGTCGAAAGGAGACACCGCGTGTCCGTGCACTTCCCAGAATCCCTTTCACTAGCATCCATCTTGGCTGAGTGATGTGTGCGCCACCAGGAAAGACTGAATTAGAATGGTTAGCCAAAGACCACCTGGAAACTAATACCATCACCATAAAACCTGAGACTGTGAGCCACGTGGCAGAGCAGTTCTCCTGGGTTTCCTTACCCTACTGCTCTCCACCCGGGTGCCCTTTCCCAATAAAATCTCTTGCTTTGTCAGCAGATGTGTCTCCTCGGACAATTCATTTCTGAATGTTAGACAAGAGCCCAGTTTTGGGCCCTGGAAGGGGTCCGCCTTCCTGCAACAAAAGCAAATATCATCCTCATTTGCAGAAGAGGAAAACTATGGTAACACAGTTCAACTTGAGAAAAGTTGATGACAAGGAGAATTCAACAGAGAACCAAAGAAGAAAGAAATTTAGTCCATCTTAGAAATATATTCCAACTGAAGAAATGGTAATCTTAATCGAGTGGAATGCTTTCTGCCTATGGCATTATCACTGACATTCATAATTCCTTTCACTTTATCTGGTCATGTGATAGCTTTTACTAACACTCTAATTTTAGCAACTGCCCTGATTTTGATATAGTTCTTAACCTTGTATTACAAGGAGAACATTGTACTAGGTGTCCCAAATGATTAATACTTGGTCCTGTCTCTTACAGAGTTTACAAACTAATGGGTGAAAGATAAATTATTATATATAACACAAAATTAAATAAGTACTAAGTAAAACATTTGTTTACAAATGTTTAATATTTGTAAAATATTTAGTAAATAAGTACTTACTAAATATTTAATAAATATCTACTATTTAACAAATATTTAATAAATATCTACTATATAAACTAGGGCTTCCCAGGTGGCGCTGGTGTAAAGAACCCAGTTGCCAACACAGGAGATGTAAGAAAAGTGGGCTTGATTTCTGTGTTGGGAAATGCCCTGGAGGAGGGCATGGCAACCCACTCCAGTATTCTTGCCTGGAGAACCTCATGGACAGAGGAGCCTGGCAGGCTACGGTTGAACATGACTGAAGTGACTTAGCACGCATGTATACATGTATGCATGTGTATGAGCCAAGCTTTTATGATAGATGAACCTAGTAGAACACTTTTAACAGATAATATCTGAACTATGCTTTTAATAAGAAAAAGGAGATTGATTGGTGGAAAATTAGGAGAATGAGATTCTATGCAGAGAGCAGAACAGAGATAAAATTACAGAGTGATAAAAGCATACAATATGTAGGAAAATGTAAATATGGATTTGTACAAGTTTGTAAAATGATGTAGAAAAATAAAATGGAAAGTTAGATCAGAGAAACATCCTTACTGACTTGGTGTTTAACACTTTACTCCAAGGCAAGAGGAAGTGATTGTAAGTTCTAAGAGTGAAAAAAAATACTTCAACCCATGAATGAGGAAGAAACACACCTGAATTGCAAAAGGACATATAAAAAAATCTAATACCTCATTTTTCTCTTTGGTTTTATTATTATTTAGTGTTATACATATCAATATACACAGTTCAGTCACTCAGTTGTGTCTGACTCTTTGCGAGTCAATGAATCGCAGCATGCCAGGCCTCCCTGTCCATGACCAACTCCCGGAGTTCACTCAGATTCATGTCCATCGAGTCAGTGATGCCATCCAGCCATCTCATCCTCGGTTGTCCCCTTCTCCTTTTACCCCCAATCCCTTCCAGTATCAAAGTCTTTTC
>SJYC01055016.1:0-19754 GCA_006408675.1 Madoqua kirkii | reverse complement strand
CATAACTTTTCTTCCAAGGAGTAAGCATCTTTTAATTTCATGGCTGCAGTCACCATCGGAAGTGATTTTGGAGCCCCAAAAAATAAAGTCTGACACTGTTTCTCCATCTATTTCCGATGAAGTGATGGGACTGGATGCCATGATCTTTGTTTTCTGAATTTAGCCATTTCCAATTCCGTGCAACTCTGTGGCCTGTAGACTGCCAGGTTCCTCTGTCCGTGGAATCCTCCAGGCAAGAATACTGGAATGAGTTGCCATGTCCTCCTTCAGGGGAGCTTTCTGACCCAGGATTGAACCCATGTCTCTTACATATTCTGTGTGGAAAGGCGGGTTTTTGACCACTAGTACCACCAGGAAATGTAGATAGGGAAAATTGTAGGTAGCTAAATGAGAAAGGTAAAATGGAGTTGAACTGAATTAAACAGCAGAACATGAGTTGGATTATTGTTATCTTAAATGTAATGTTACCTAAAATGATTAACCTAAACGAACTGATGCAGAACTTCTATTTTGTGTGTCTATAGAGGGCAAGGCCATAACATGTGAGCAGAGATAGATTTTCCTTCAAATCAATTGGAATACTATAATTAATATTATTTTTAATATTACTTGGAAGATGTCAGTACAAAGATACAAAATATTTGGAAGATGGATTTCTTAGTTCAAAGTAAAAATAGAGCTCTCAACCACAAGTCTTGGGTTTGGATGGAGCCTAAAATAAGGTAGCATATACATGGTAAATTAAACACTTTTTGGATATAAGAAGGTCAGCTGGTCTTACCAAATGACATCGTCAAGAGAAAAGAGGAAAGTACATTGCATGAATCCTTAAATATGGGCCTGGTTTTGGTCTTGAGTAGTCTAAGTTGAGATTTGAACTATAAAGCTTGAGAGTTGAACCATAAAGAAGGCTTAGCATTGAAGCATCAGTGCTTTTGAACTGTGGTGTTGGAGAAGACTCTTGAGAGTCCCTTGAACCGCAAGGAGATCCAACCAGTCCATCATAAAGGAAATTAGTCCTGAATATTCATTGGAAGGACTGATGCTGAAGCTGAAACACCAATACTTGGCCACCTGATGTGAAGAGCTGACTCACTGGAAAAGACCCTGATACTAGGAAAGACTGAAGGTGGGAGGAGAAGGGGATGACAGAGCAGGAGATAGTTGGATGGCATCACTAATTCAATGGACATGAGCTTCCAGGAGTTGATGATGCATAGGGAAGCCTGGCATGCTGCAGTCCATGGGGTCTCAAAGAGTAGGACCCGACTAAGCAACTGACCTGAACTAAGTATAAGTTAATCAATTAATCTATTATAATTTTTAACCAAAGCCACATGCTCTTTATAAGTTGTTTAAGTTCAATTCCATTCAGTCACTCATTCGTGTCCGACTTTTTGCCACCACATGGACTGCAAGCATGTCAGGCCTCCCTGTCCATCACAGAATACCAAAGTTTACCCAAACTCACTCCATTGAGTTGGTGATCCCATCCAACCATCTCATCCTCTGTCATCCCCTTCTCTTGCCCTCAATCATTCCCAGCATCAGGGTCTTTGCAAGTGAGGAACCTCTTCACATCAGATAGCCAAACTATTGGTGTTTCAGCTTTAGTATCAGTCCTTCCAATAAATATTCAGGACTGACCTCCTTTAGGATGGGCTGGTTGGATCTCCTTGCAGTCCAAGGGACTTAAAGAGTCTTCTTCTTCAACTCCACAGTTCAAAAGCATCAGTTCTTTGGCACTCAGCTTTCTTTATAGTCCAACTCTCACATCCATACGTGACTACTGGAAAAACTGTAGCCTTGACTAGATGGATCTTTGTTGGCAAAATAATGTCTCTGCTTTTTAATATGCTGTCTAGGTTGGTCACAACTTTCCTTCCAAGGAGTAAGCATCTTTTAATTTCATGGCTGCAATCACCATCTACAGTTATTTTGGAGCCCCAAAATTAAAGTCTTCCACTGTTTTCACTGTTTCCCCACCTATTTGCCATGAAGTGATAGGACCAGATGCCATGATCTGAGTTTTCTGAATGTTGAGATTTAAGCCAACTTTTTTACTCTCCTCTTTCACTTTCATCAAGAGGCTCTTTAGTTCTTCTTCACTTTCTGACATAAAGGTGGTGTCATCTGCATATCTGAGGTTATTGATATTTCTCCCGGCAATCTTGATTCCAGCTTGTTTTTCATCCAGCCCAGCGTTTCTCATGATGTACTTTGCATACAAATTAAATAAGCAGGGTGACAATATACAGCCTTGTTTTACTCATTTTCCTATTTGGAACCAGTCTGTTGTTCCATGTCTGGTTCTAACTGTTGCTTCCTGACCTGCATACAGACTTCTCAGGAGGCAGGTCAGGTGGTCCGGTATTCCCATCTCTTGAAGAATTTTCCACAGTTTGTTGTGATGCACACAATCAAAAGTTTTGGCATAGTCAATAAAGCAGAAATAGATGTTTTTCTGGAACTCTTTTGCTTTTTCGATGATCCAGCGGATGTTAGCAAGTTCATCTGTGGTTCCTCTGCCTTTTGTAAAACCAACTTAAACATCTGGAAGTTCATGGTTCATGTATTGTTGCAGTCTACTCTCTGCTTTCATTGTCAGATACCAGGAGTCGCGTCTCTTCTTTAGATGAAGAACTACAAAGTGCATTGATGTGTGAATGAGCAATTTCCAACATTTTAGGGTAGAGTTGAGGCATGGTACAATGTCCAGTGGATGTCTTAGGTTATGAGAATCTGCCAAGAAAACTTTGTGGAACAGACAAGCATTCTAAAATGTTCACAGAATGTTTATGTCTATAAACAATATAAAATGTTTATCATAAATACACAGAAAGTAGACTTAGGAAATAACTGGAATTCCTTGTGGAAAATGATCTAGAAGCATAGTGAATTCTTGCTTAAAAGAATGATTTTAATAACATAAAGTATGAATTTACAAAATGATTGTTTCAATGTATATTCATTTAACTTGCAAAACTAGATCAACTTTCAAGTTACATTAAAGCTATATTTTGCTTTATGTCAGTAGTAAAAATAAATAAAACAAATAAATAAGACAAAAGGCCTACCTGTAAATTTCCAATTATCATGAATAGCATATTCCAAACCCAAATGTGTTAAAACATATTGATCACATAATTCAGGGCTAAAGCCTTCCAGTTTTGTCCATAAAACCTCTTTAATCCTCTCAAAACCCAAGTTGACCTAGAATTCTAGAGCCTAAGCCTGAACTCCTTTTTTTTCATTTGTTTTTTTTAACTTTTTATTTTATATTGGAGTATAGGCAATTAGCTCAGCTGTTAAAGAATCCACCCACCTACAATAAAGGAGACCCTGGTTTGATTCTTGGGTAGGGCAGATTCACTGGAGAAGAGATTGGTTGCCCATTCCAGTATTCTTGGGCTTTTCTGGTGGCTCAGATGTAAGAATCTGCCTGCAATGAGAGGGACCTGGGTTCTATCCCTGAGTTGGGAAGATCCCCTGGAAAAGGGAACAGCTACCCACTCCAGTATTCTGGTCTGCAGAATTCCATGGACAGAAGAGCCTAGCAGGCTACAGTCTATGGGGTCGCAAAGAGTTGGACCCTGCAAAGAAGTGAGTGACTTTCACTTTCACTTCACATAGCTGATTAAAAATATTGTGATAGTTTCAGGTGGACAACAAAGGGATTCAGCCATACATATACACGCATCCATTCTCCCCCAAACTCCCCTCCCATCCAAGCTGCCACATAACATTGAACAGAGTTCCTTGTGCTATACAGTAAGTCCTTCTTGGTAATCCATTTTAAATATTGCTATTGCTAAGTCACTTCAGTCATGTCCAACTCTGTGACCCCATAGACGGCAGCCCACCAGGCTCCCCCGTCTCTGGGATTCTCCAGGCAAGAACACTGGAGTAGGTTGCCATTTCCTTCTCCAATGCATGAAAGTGAAAAGTGAAAGTGAAGTCACTCAGTCGTGTCTGATTCTTAGCAACCCATGGACTGCAGCCTACCAGTCTCCTCTGTCCATGGGATTTTCCAGGCAAGAGCACTGGAGTGGGGTGGTATGAATATGTTGATTCCCAAAGTCCCTAACTATCCCTTTCCTTCTTCCTTCCCCACTGGAAACTTTTAATTCATTCTCTAAGTCTGTGAGTCTGTGTCTGTTTTAAAATAAGTTCATTTGTATCATTTGTTTGGTACATATGTTCAATGGAATATCATTGCTGTTGTCGCTTAATCACTAAATGGTGTTGATCTCTTTGCAACGCCATGGACTGGCCTATGTAGGCTGCTAGACTTCTCTGTCCATGGGATTTCCTAGGAAAATACTAAAGTGGATTGCCATTTAATTCTTGAGGTGATCTTCCCAATCCAAAGACTGAACCTATGTCTCCTACATCATTAGGCAAATTCTTCACCATTGAGCCACCAGGGAAGTTCTATGATGGAATATTACTCAGCCATTAAAAATAATGAAGTAATGTCATTTGCAGTATCATGGATGGACCTAGAGACTGTCATAATGAGTAAAGTGAGACAGAGGAGAAATATCGTATGACATCCCTTACATGCAAAGCCTGGTGGTGGTGGTGGTGGTATAGTTGCCAAGTCGTGCCCAACTCTTGTGACACCATGGACAGAGGAGCCTGTCAGGCTAGAATACTGGAGTGGGTGCCATTTCCTTCTCCAGGGGATCTCCCCAACCCAAGAACTGAACCCAGGTATCCTCCATTGTAGGCAGGCTCTTTACCAACTGAGCTACAAGGGAAGCCCATGTAAAGCCTACATTTCTTTAAATCTAGAACCTTCAGTCTTCCAATTACTCTAACCCTAAACTCTCAACTGCTTTGGAACCTCAGACCTCTTTTCACTCAGATCCTGACATGTGAGATACAACTTCTAAAATACTTTTAATAACAAAGAGGATTATTCTACCAAAAAGGTAGAGTGCCCCCAAATAAATCACATAGCACTAGCACGCACTGAAATTGACAAGGGCATTTTATCAGAACTAGCTTTTCTTTAGGGCTTGATTTATGTGGAAAACGGAGATTGTCTGGGGCTGGAAAGCAGTGTTTAGTGACAGAAACTCCATTTCCTATTTGAGTAGGTTGGTTAACCTGGTTCGGAGAAATGTATCTCTTTTTTTTTGTTTGTCTCAACTGTAATCCAAATACACTATTAACCTAAGCATGACCTCATTGCTAATTGTTTATGCCTGCCTTTAGGGGCTATGCTTTTTAAGGAACAATTTGTGATCTTTTGATATGTTAATTTAATATGTTTTGCAATTTCCTTTTGTTAATGGTGCCCTTTTGTACTTTACAGTGCTAATTATTGAAATGGTGTTTTATTTAAGATGATATTTTCAGAGGAGAAACACCTTAGCTGACTATTTCAAGCCTGTGCAGTTCTTTGTTACTTTTCTATAGGTCACCATTCCTTCCATCACAGGAGTAAACAGCAACTTGGATAAGACCCAAGGATATCACTTCATATTAACTTATTCCTGCTCACAATTATGATCATGCTGTAAAGAAAAATAAAATAATGTTAAGGGTGGATAGCTTTAAAATACAGTGATATTAGAGGCAGAGTACAGTTTGGATCATAATCTAAGAATTCTTAGACCTGCTCTTTATCTTGAGTCTAACAAGAAATTTAACCTTGATTAAGCTATCCACCCTTATGGCAGAAAGTGAAGAGGAACTAAAAAGCCTCTTGATGAAAGTGAAAGAGGAGAGTGAAAAAGTTGGCTTAAAGCTTAACATTCAGAAAACTAAGACCATGGCATCTGGTCCCATCACTTCATGGGAAATAGATGGGGAAACAATAGAAACAGTGTCAGATTTTATTTTGGGGGCTCCAAAATCACTGTAGATAGTGATTGCAGCCATGAAATTAAAAGACGCTTACTCCTTGGAAGAAAAATTATGACCAACCTAGATAGCATATTCAAAAGCAGAGACATTACTTTGTCAACAAAGGTCCATCTAGTCAAGGCTATGGTTTTTCCAGTGGTCATGTATGGATGTGAGAGTTGGACTGTGGAAAAAGCTGAGCGCTGAAGAATTGATGCTTTTGAACTGTGGTGTTGGAGAAGACTCTTGAGTCCCTTGGACTTCAAGGAGATCCAACCAGTCCATACTAAAGGGGATCAGTTCTGGGTGTTCTTTGGAAGGACTGATGCTAAAGCTGAAACTCCAATATTTGGGCCACCTCATGCAAAGAGCTGACTCATTGGAAAAGACTCTGATGCTGGGAGGGATTAGGGGCAGGAAGAGAAGGGGATGACAGAGGATGAGATGGCTGGATGGCATAACGGACTCGATGGATGTGAGTTTTAGTGAATTGCAGGAGTTGATGATGGACAGGGAGGCCTGGCGTGCTGCAATTCATGGGGTACTTGGACTTCAAGGAGATCCAACCAGTCCATACTAAAGGGGATCAGTTCTGGGTGTTCTTTGGAAGGACTGATGCTAAAGCTGAAACTCCAATATTTGGGCCACCTCATGCAAAGAGCTGACTCATTGGAAAAGACTCTGATGCTGGGAGGGATTAGGGGCAGGAAGAGAAGGGGATGACAGAGGATGAGATGGCTGGATGGAATCACCGACTCGATGAACATGAGTTTGAGTGAACTCTGGGAGTTGGTGATGGGTAGGGAGGCCTGGCATGCTGCAATTCATGGGGGTGCAAGGAGTCGGACATGACTGAGCGACTGAACTAAACTGAACTGAAGCTATGTGAGGGCTTCCCTGGTGGTTCAGCTGGTAAATAATCAGGCTGCAATGTGGGAGATCTGGGTTCAACCCCTGGATTAGGAAGATACCCTGGAGAAGAGAACAATTAACCCACTCCAGTATTCTAGCCTGGAGAATTCCACAGACTATATAGTCCATAGCGTTGCAAAGAGTAGGGCATGACTGAGTGACTTTCATTTTCAAGCCACACAATAACTGTTCTTCTGTCATCTCGTTAAAATTGGCAGGTTCTACTAAGATGATAATCACTCTGCTTCTAAAGTACTACTTTTTATGGCTTAAACTGTCCGCTCTTCAACTTCTAAGCAATAAACTCCTCTGACTTCTGAAAGGTACAGCAAAAGATTAGTAAAATTTCCAATAGTAAGTGTATCTCATTTATGGAAGTTTAGATAAAAGAAAGAATGGTAGATTTAGATATGTGACTGTTTTTGTCCAGCTGCAGGGAATGGAATCAGCAGACAATGCTCAGATGACTGTTCATTCCAGGTGCCCAAACCAGGTTCTAGAACCTGTGTCTATCCCAGCTATAAAGAGTCACCTGAATTGATGTCGAATCCTTTTTGAGGCAGCCTACATGCAACAACTACCTTATGGGAAGGTGGTCTTGCCTCAAAGTGTTATCTTCCTCTTTTCCATTCCAGTCCATTCTTCTACTCTTTTTTCCCCCTAATAAATACATGTACAACAAATTCCATCCTATCATCTGCTTCCAAAGAACTTAATATGGGACTAGTCTCTGTACCAGAAATGGTAAGTTGTTCTTCTAGGACAATATCCTATGTCTTCAGAAGTTCATGTCAGTTCCAGACCCCAGTTTCAGAACTCAATAGGAGTAAAGTTCAAAGGGCCTACTTTCATTATAAATGCTCAGAATATAATTTAGTATTGGATTACCTTCCTAAATGGAAATCAGTTTGCAGGATTCACCTATGTTAGTGAGATAAGGAGGGACCCTAATTTAATGCAGACTCCCCAAAGCTTCTCTGAATATTAAAATTCTGAAAATTAGAATAGGTTCTAGGCCTTGAATAAAACACTAGGTGAAGCAGTTTACTAGGATGAGTACTTTTTCATGTCTGCATACTAGAACTATGCAATCCTAAAAGCAAAGACGGGATTCCCAACTATTTTGACAGAAGTGAGTGAAGTGTGATTTTTTTCTTTTGAAGCACTAAGTTGACCTATTAATATGAAAATCCTGAATTATGTGAAAATTCTGAAATATCTTGCCTTGATTACAGAACATTTGGCACATATCTTAAGTAGACATGGGTTTGTGTTTTTATAGAGGCATTGCATGCATGCATATTCCTAAATCTAGAACAATAACAATTCATCTGGCTATGACTGCTATTCTAAATAAAAATAATTTAAAGGTTAAAAACACAACAAACAAAAACCCTCAACAGAGAATCCCTGTTCTTGACATAACAACAAACAATGGAATCAGAGCTTCAGCTTCAACTCTAAACCAGAACCAATCTTGCTGGTTTAAGGTCCCTGATGTTCGGTCAATGATCCAGGAATCTTACCCATATCTCCTTCCTTTCCTTGAATTGTTTAACAACTGAAAAAGAAATTACCTGAGAGAATGAATTTATTACTACTTCAAACTCTCAATCTAAAATTTAATTTTAATAACATTTAATGTCACAATAACATTTAATGTTAATTTAATATTGTTTGATATGACCACCTTCCATGATATTCTTCTAGTAAATCTTGATATTTTTCAAATTAATCACAATTTTAACATAACAAAAAGTGAAATTATGCTAAAATACACTAGGGCCAAGTAATTGAGTGCCATATTTCAAATGTGATGACCCTCCAGCTTTTATGTAGATATTTTCTTTTTCTCTCCTATTTTTGCCCCATATTTCTATTCAAATCAACTCAAATAAAGATCTTGAAAGTAATTGGTTTTTCTGGTTTCATGGATATATCTCAACATTTCTAAAAACAATTGCTGTGGAACCTCTGAAATTCACCAAGAAGTTGCATTATTAGTCTACTAATATTTTGTTTTAAAATATCATCATTTGAAGCAATGAAGCCTGTACCTCCTTGTATGTTAGACTTTAGTATTCTGTTCTCTTCTATGTGCCTTGATGGGGGAAAGAGGGGGAATATTCATATGAATTTGAAGAAGCTGAAGCCCAGTAAAGATTAATGTCATATTCAAGACATACATTTATTAACATATATATTTTTGTAAATTTGTACTTATGAATGTGATGACAAACCAAAAATGGCTCCCTTCAGCAATGGACAAACACTGGCTAAGTCAATAGATTTATATCATGCACTTATTGAATACCTATGGTATGTCAAGCAGTGGACTGATAGAAAGTTCCATAATTAGTCCTATAGTCTCAATTCTGCCACTGACTCACTAAAACATCTTTAACAGAACCTTAACCTTCACTGGGTTTTAGTTTCCTCAACTATGAAAGAAGAGACCTGGGCAAGACAACCAACTCTAGCATCTGATGGACCTGTGCCTCTCCTAGGAAACAAAAGCATAGCTAACATAGCTTATGTTCTAGCCTGAAAAGTAGATTGAACTCATATAAAATGAAAAACAATAGTGTATTATATATGATATATTAAATCTTGATGATACAGTATGAGAATACTGAGGGCCTGAAATGTTAGGAAAAGTTATATAGAAAATATTAGTGATATTTCAATAGATGTGAAAAACAGAAAAGCTTTCCCATCAGGGCACATGGGATGAAAATAGGGTAACACTAAAAGCTGATGCACAGGCAGTTTTAGGCTTCATTGTCTCAAGGGATGAAACTTTAAAAATACTAACAGACTAATAATGAAACTTCTTGATGAATTTCAGAGGTTCCAGAGTAATCATATCAAGAATGTTGACATATATCTTTGAAACAAGAAAAGGTGAATTACTTTCAAAATTCTTATTTGAAATGACTAGAATAAAAATATAGGGCAAAGGTAGGAAAGAAAAAATTAGATATTTTATGGGGTCTTGCTCATTTTCCTTAAACAGACCTTTGAGTCAAATGCAAAAAAAAAAAAAAAAAAAGGGTACCCAGCATCATTTCCAAATCACTACCTTTTTTGTTGAAAATGTCAGGTCTGCAGGACAAACCATATATATGCAAATTTGGCTTGTGTCCTTTTTGCTTTGTCATGTGAGCAGGAGCAACTTGCATACCTGACAGGCAATAAAGATAATTATTCCAGGGCTAGTCAGAGCTGACAAGATGACAGCCCCACCTGGGAGCTTACTGTGGAGAATAAACTTCAGAGTTCTACAGCCCCACTTCAATACAGCATCCTTGCCAGACTGTTGAGGTGCTTGATTATATACAAAAGCGATGATATTCAAGAGTTAGAGCAAGGCAGCCTTGAGGCTTGAAGGTCCATTAGGTTGAAATATGTGAAATTGCTTGATTTCTACCACTGAGTGGCTTCTGAGGCCAGGCAGAGGTTAAGCATCAACTTCTTGTTGCAGAGTAATACATCTGCCCTGGGGCACAAGGCAGGTTATCACCTGTAAAATCTGTGCCAGACCCCTAAGAAGAAGCCTGCTGTTTGAAAGCACTCTTGCCAGAAATGTACTCTGCCATATGGACTAAAACACACTTAGGGGACAATTTTTATCAGCAAGCAACTAGGGAAGGCTTCATGTCCCTCTTTGTGCTTTATCCAATCAGTGCCCAAGAATCATTTGCGAGTAACTGTTATTTGCAATATCTGTCTATTTTTGTATTCTCACCCATGTTCTTCCTTTCAGTCCTCAACTGCTTCCCTACTCATTGATCCCAAATACAGCCACATAGTAGGCAATAGTGTCTAGAAAGAACTGTATGGATTCTTCAACCATTGTTATTGATAAGCACTAATTTTCCTCTGAAGGCATAAACACTCAGTGTTTGGAGACATTCATCTAAAAGACTGGAAGAATGACTGCAACTGCGTTCCTTCAGATTCTAGGAGAGTAACTGAAGGTAATTTTCATCTAGAGCATCTATACCAACTTAGTGAAACCCTACTACAGGTAGTAGTGCTTCTATTAAAATGGAAGATGACACTGTACTATGCTGGAAGGAGCACTGGACTGGGAGTAACATGAACAGAGTTTAACTTTGTTGCTGCTGCTGCTACTGCTAAGTCGCTTCAGTCGTGTCTGACGTTATGCGACTCCATGGACGGCAGCCCACCAGGCTCCCCTCGTCCCTGGGATTCTCCAAGCAAGAACACTGGAGTGGGTTGCCATTTCCTTCTCCAGTGCATGAAAGTGAAGTCACTCAGTTGTGTCTGACTCTTAGCAACCCCATGGACTGCAGCCCACCAGGCTCCTCTATCCATGGGCTTTTCCAGGCAAGAATACTGGAGTGGGGTGCCATTGACTTTGTTAGGGACTAGTTATGTCATTTTTTTAAGTTATAAAAGAGAGCAGAATACACTGCACAACATGCCATTTTGGCATGTAGATTATTTCAAGCTGAAGACAACTGGGGCTCAGTAGGCTCAGGAAAAGCTTTTTACCTCCCCTTTAACCATCTAAAAGAATTCAAATGGGGCCCTGTATCAAGAAGAGAGTGACTATCCTGAATAATATTTTATATCAGAAAGATTTATCTGTATGATATGGGGACATTTGTTTACCCAACATTTGCTCTTCCCACCTTCCTGTGAATTGTCTTCCTTCCCTTTGAAACCCCAGGTCCCTACCTGCTTCTTCTCCTTCTTAGCTTGAAGTCGCTCAGTCGTGTCTGACCCTTTGCAACCCCATGGACTGTAGCCTACCAGGCTCCCCTGTCTGTGGGATTTTTCAGGCAATACTGGAGTGGATTGCCATTTCCTTCTCCAGGGGATCTTCCCAACCCAGGGATCAAACCTGGGTCTCCCGCATCTTAGGATAGTATATAAGCCTCAGTTTTCTGACTTATGGAAAGTCTCATACTTTTATGCAGCTTCCATAACATATCAAATTTGTTTTTTTCCTATTAATGTGTCTTATCAATTTCATTATTAGGCCAGCCAAAGAGCATAGAAGGGAAAAAGGGACAGTTTGCCATCTCTACATTTATATTGAACTCTTGTTGCCATTCAAGCTGCAAAATGATAAAGATGATCAAACACCTATCTTTCAGGATCCAGATAAAATCATACATATAAATACTTTGCAAACGTCAAAGATAGATAAATAGATGTCAGATAGATAGAGAGACAGATAGTATCTTACATTTAAAGTTTTTCTAGGCCTGAATGTATCACTCCTTAATACAAACTTCTCAAGAACTGACCATCACCATTCATTCATCTGAAATTTATAGATTTGAATTCTAATGCTATGCTTTTTCATTTCATTAAATATATTATAACCCTACCCTGTGCCATATACTAAGAGCAAGCTCCTTCCATGTAGAGCATAGAGTGTTGGATTTAATTTTTTTTATAACTTTCAAGTGTTTGTGCCTTAATCATGCATGTATGCCACAGGAGCCTAACAAAATACCTTGCACATGGTAGGATCTAAATACATCATATCGATTTGAACCCATGATTTTACCTATCATTCACCAGCCTGTCAATGAAGCAATTGATGGCTATCAATAGAGATTATCTGAGCAGTAAATAAAAGCCATTGTTTTAGAGGCCATCTCCAGGCCTGCTGTATTCAGTTCCTTCTGAGTTTTTTAAAATAGGAAAAATTTGCTGACAGAACATGCATACAGACCAGTCATACTTTCAAGCCTGAAATGCATATAGAATGCCTTGTGCCATCACAGAAGCCATGGATAATGCAGCAAAAAGTGTTGCTGTTAGAAACAAATTATACCTGGAGCTAAATCATCAGAGAAACCAGAAGCACCTTATGTAAGTAATTTTGAAATGATATGGTTGATATGAAAGTAATCTGGGTAGCTTCTATCTAGAAGCACTGGAGACTTGTTAGGACCTCATCCAGGCCAGGCTGAATACCATCACCCACCAGAGCACAGCTCCCTTGGGAAAAGGGAATTTTACAAGCTATGGCCACTGTACTGCTGCCAGCTTGAAGTCCTCTGGTATTCCTGAACTCTTGTTGCCATTCAAGTTGCAAAATGATAAAGATGATCAAACACCTATCTTCCAGGATCAAAATGAAATCATACATATAAATACTTTGATGCAGTGATGCAGAAAATGCCTCACTTGAGTTTATGTCAGTAAAATACGACTTGTATAAGACTTGTGTAAAGAGAGCTCATTTCTGTCGAGGTATAAAACCTGTCCCTAAAAGACTAATTCAGCAAAGGGGTGAATTGACAATAATACTCTTTGGATATTTAAAAATAAACAGTAAAACTAAGGGCCTCCATATAACCCAGCATATTCATCTATACATTCATTTATTTATTCATCAGACAATTTTGAGTTTTAGAGGTAGGTGATAGAATGATACAGGATATGCACTGTATTTGTCAAAATGGAGCTATGATTACAGCTCATGATTACAAAAATTCATATATGATACATGTTGGATTATAATTCCTGACCTGGAGAAGGAAATGGCAACCCACTCCAGTATTTTTCTTGGAAATCCCATGGATAGAGGAGCCTGATGGGCTATAGTCCACAAAGTCTTAAAGAGTCAGACACAACTGAACCCAGCACAGATAAAATGTTATAGCACTTGGGAGATAGCCAACATACTCAAAACACCCAAATCAAGCATTGAAAATCATGTGTACCAGCTTGGTTATGTTAATCACTTTGATGTTTGTGTTCGACATAAGTAGGAAAAAAAAAATCTTCTTGATCATATTTCTGCATGTAATTATCTACTGGATCATAACAAAAATGTTCCACTTTTAAAACAAATTGTGTTGAGCAATGAAAAATGGATACTGTAAATAATGTGAGATGGAAGAAATTGTGGGGCAAGTGAAATGAACCACCACCAACTACACCAAAGGCCAGTCTCCATCCAAAAAAGATGATGCTGTTTATATGGCAGGATTGGAAGGGAGTCCATTATATGAGCTCCTTCTGGAAAACCAAAGGATTAATTCCGACAAGTATCACTCCTAATTAGACCAATTTAAACAGCACTGGATGAAAAGCTTCCAGAATTAGTCAATAGAAAATGCATAATCATCCATCTGGACAATGCAAACCACATGTTTTTTGATGACCAGGCAAAAACTCATAGCTTGACTAGGAAGTTTTGATACATTGGCCATATTCATCAGATATCGCACCTTTGGATCTTCATTTTTTAAGCCTTTACAAAATCCTATTAAAGGAAAAGATTTCAATTCCCAGGAAGACTGTACACTTGGAATAGTTCTTTGCTCAAAAATATAAAAATATGAAGTTGCCTGAAAAAATGGCAGAAAGAAGTGGAACAAAGTGGTGAATGAATTCAATAAAGTTCTTGGTGAAAAAAAAAAAAAAAAGAAAACTCCTGAAATGGCTGCACGTGCTATCAGCCTGACAATCTGCTATGTCCTAAGAGGCAATGTCAAGAGAAGAGAAAGTAAATAAGGGAAGGTGAATATTTATTTCAGGATGTGTCACTTAAGAGTTCTTGAAAATCATATAATTCTTACCAAAGCAACTTTTTGCCAAAAAATATTCTCATTTTTAAGATATGGACTACTGTGTTATAAGAAATTATATGTAAAATTCTTAGTGCATAGAGTGCCTCATTAAATGATAGCTATTGTTATTGAATGTTTCTATTCTAGAGGTTTTACACACCTTCACTTATACATTGACCCCTCCAACACATATACACACAAAAATATACTAGAATACAAGATGTGGAACAGCAAAGAGTTTATCTCTTTTTTCTCCTGCTGAATCTCCTAGTTCCTAGAAATGGTTCTGGTCCATATTGAGGCCAGAAAAAAGTATTTTTAGTGAAGGAATAAATGAAAAATAAGATGTACTGACTCCATTTTGAAACTGAAAAAGTTGAAGTATCCAGACAATGATCCTATGATATGATGCCAGTGACATAGAGAATCCCTCTGTACTTACTGCTATATCCTGAGACTAAAGGACAGCTCACTTGTGATATGTTCCTCTTGACCTGAAATGTTATGCTTCACTTTGCTTCAATCAGCTGAAGTTCAATCCAACTTCCCTGTGCTTCTAAACTGGCTTAGGTTTCTTGTGCAAATAAGTACAAGTAGTCCATCTCTTCTCAAGGGATTGGCTCTGTCAATTTACAGTGTTCCTAAACACACTGAGTAGACAGGCAGATATTGCTTTCAAAAATTTTAAAGAAAAAGAACTAAAGAAGAAAAGTATCATTTAACACCATCTCGTCTTATTGATCCACACAGAATTCACTATATTTTAACAATATGTAGTCCTCCATATACTCCAGAACTTTGAAAAGTGCTGCTGTTTAACTATCTATTCCATCATTTGTTTAATAATAATCAGCTCATTTTTCCCTTTACTTATTCAAACAAAATATTAATCTTAAACTGTTTAAATCATTGATAATGCTTATAACTCATTTATTCAACAAGGATAGAATTTAATGGAGTGGCCCCTTAGAAAAACCCATAAAGGAGACAAGGGAAGTTAAATGGGCAATCTTCTTGTACTTCCAGTGAGCAGTATAACACAGACCCTAGGAACATTTAGAAAATGATAAAGACAGCACATGATTAAAAGCCATAATGAGAGAATATCATAATAAATGTTACAGACACAGTAGTTAGAGATCAGGGGTTGGAATGATCAGAAAGTTTAAAAATGGAGGAGGAATTTTAATAGGAGACTTTTAACAGGAGACTTGAAAGATCTGTACTCTCTCCCTACTTTCCATACTCATTTTCTAAACATTAGCCACAGCAGTGAACACGGTACATTTAGAGAACAGTAAGGAACCCTGCTTGGCAGATGGTTCAGAAGCAGCCTTCTAGACACTCCCAGCACCTACCAACCCATCAGCTCACAGCTCACACAATAACTCCCTGTTATCAGAGACACAGAGACTTAGGCACATCTCTCTCTCTTAATGCTTATGTTCAGTTCAGTTCAGTCACTCAGTCGTGTCCGACTCTTTGCGACCCCATGAATCGCAGCACGCCAGGCCTCCCTGTCCATCACTTACGTTAGGTAATTAGAATAGGGAAAAGGAGTCCAGAATGACTAAAAGACAAGGAAGGGGAAAGCCCACAAAAATAGAACAAAGGAAGGTCGAAAGACCGGAGTGAGGACCTCAGGTAGAACAATCAGCACTCCTGGCTAGCCCAATTTACAAAGGGCAGGCCCAGGGGGAGGGAAAAACAAAAAGAGGAGCCAAAGGGCCAGGGGTCTCTTTCTCTCCTTCACGCTTAGGCGCACTCATTCTCTTCTCTTCATGTCTTTTGGGTCGGCATGCCCTCACGCCTTAACGATGTATTTTCCTTTATGTTCTAAATAAAACTGAGGGAGCTGTAACACACTGTCTGAGAGCTGTGATGCACCGAGGGGTTTAACGTCTGTTGCCTCAAATTTTTGTTGTTACAAGACAAAACCAAGGAAAATTACCCACTCCCTTAACACTTAGACCCTGCCAAAGGGTCAAGGAGGAGTATTTGGGGGTACTGTACTTCATTCAGTACCATTTCACAGAAAGTCCATATGAGAAGGTATGATACCCTTAATGGGAAATTCTTGACTACCTCAAATTGTCCACTTAATAAGCATTAGAATAAGAACAAGTTTTAAGAAGAATATTTATTACAAAAATTAAATGGAGACTTATGCATGAGTTGATAGTCCTGCAAAAACTTAACAATTCTTGCTGCTGCTGCTGCTGCTGCTGCTGCTGCTGCTGCTGTTGCTGCTGTTGCTGTTAAGTCGCTTCAGTCATGTCTGACTCTGTGCAACCCCATAGACGGCAGCCCACCAGGCTCCCCCATCTCTGGGATTCTCCAGGCAAGAACACTGGAGCGGGTTGCCATTTCCTTCTCCAATGCATGAAAGTGAAAAGTGAAAGTGAAAGTGAAGTCGTGTCTGACTGTTAGTGACTCCATGGACTGCAGCCTACCAGGCTCCTCTGTCCATGAGATTTTACAGGCAAGAGTACTGGAGTGGGGTTCCATTGCCTTCCAATACTACACACGTGCCTAGGAAGCTCCATGGACCAAATACAACAAGATAACTGAAGACAACGCTTTTATAGTCAGCCTTTGTTAAGAAGAATCATAAATTACCAACACAAAGAATAAAGTAATATGATTTTGCATACTGAAAAAATCTGCACAGAGAATATGTGAGCGGAAAAAATATGAAATAGCTTCTCGTAAAGGACAAAAGCACTTGTGATAGGAAAAGGTATAACTAGCCCCTTAGTTGACTTTCACCAAGGATCTAGCTAGCTTTAGAATTGTCTCCAGATGTTGACTGGAGTCCTCTCATGATAGATATTCCATTAACAATCCTCCCCCCCCCAAAAAAGAGGAAGAGTCAGGAAATCATCTAACCCCAAAGTAGGAGTCAGGAGTCTTACGTGCTGATCTACTGACAATAAATCTTAACAAGTGCTAACACCATATCAGTTCATTTCAAATCCTAAATCTGCATTTGGAAATCCACTTTAGATTTTCTCCACACCACTTCCATCTTTTCTTCTTTTCTCCAGTTGCTCTCTTTTTTACTCAGTTGCCAATTTCAAGAACATACAAGCAAGAATGCCACCCCACTCCAAGAGCTCACTTATATAGGATTTAAGTCACACAGTCCCCTCAGTCTCTCTGACTCCCGTCCTGTAATTTCATGATAACGTATGCAGATAGAGCTCTGTGGCCCTAGGAACATTTCAGCAGGCTAGGCTTGCCATTGTATACACCATAGTTTCTTTCCTGCCTTCTTGCTGTGCTGTGTATTCCCGCTACTCTCAAATTACTCATTTCTCTTATGTCTTGTCTACTCTCCCTGTGGCCAAAAGTTTCTCCCAAGAGGGAGTCAGTTATTAGTCATTTATACCTCTTCTGAATCTAATTTTTTTTTAATGTATCTCAGGATAATTAAAATTTAAGCTCATCAAAGTACTGTGTTGAAAGGCTTAACATACAGGTAAGGATTCTAAATGATTAGTAGTGGAAAAGATTTTTTCAAGGAGTCTTTTTTTATTTGGAGGATAATTGTTCTATAATTTTGTGTTGGCCTCTGCCACACGTTAACATGAATCAGCCACAGGTATACATATGTCCCCCTCTCCTGAATCCCCCTCCCAGCTCTCTCCTCATCTCACTCTTCTAAGTTGTCATAGAGCACTGAGAATCTTTTCAGAAATCACATTTTCTGTCCATTCGCTTCTGGTGAAAGATGTAGTGGAATTTACAGTCCTGTCTTCTTTTTCTCATCTGAGTCAGAACTGCAGACAGCATCCTTCCTTACTGAATTTTCAGCTACATAGCTCTATTCACAGTTAACATCTGTCTGTCAGGCAAGTGTTGCACTCCTGAGAGGCACCTCAGGGGTTGGGGGAAAATCTATTCCAAAGGGACCATATTCCTTATTAACCTCAATCAGTCCACATCTGAACACCACCCCTCACTGTGACCCTACAGATTTCCTACGGGACATGTACTCACAATGCCTTGCTTTGTCAGACTTTTCTATCACTTTAAAAAAAAAAAGAAAGAAAGAAAAGAACAAGGAAAGAGAGAAATAGTATCCACATCCTAATAAGCATTTCTTCAAGTACTTGATTATTTGTATCTTCTGTGGTGCCCACTGGCAGGGGTAGGGACAGAGAGGAAGGGGTAGGAGTCAAATACATAGTGTATGCATTTGTGAGAAATTCTCTGTTCTTATGAGCTTGAAATATAGATTTATCGCTTTTAAAGTGATTTTTCTATATAATTGTAAAGGAAATGGAAAAGCAAAGTAGGGGCATTGAACTTGGTGCTTGCGTGCTCAGTTGCGTCTGACTGTTCCTCACACCGTGAACTGTAGAGCACCAGGCTCCTCTGTCCATGGAATTTTCCAGGCAAGAATACTGGAGTGGGTTGCCATTTCATACTCCAGGGGATCTTCCTGACCCAGATGCAAACCTGCATCTCTTGTGTCTCTTGCATTGGCAGGAAGATAGTTTACCACTGTACCACCTGACTGAACCTGGACCATCTTCCCTCCCATTCCCCCAAAAAATACTCCTTTGTACTGGTTTCATCTGTACTATAGGCATCCAGAAATCAGATCTAATGTAACATTCATTTTCACTCCCCTAAAGACATGTCACCAGGTACAAGCAAAGGACTTAATAAAAAATTCCTCTAAAAAATATTTTTTAATGGAGAAATGCTGTCTTAAAACACCTGACTGAACCTGGACCATCTTCCCTCCCATTCCCCCAAAAAATACTCCTTTGTACTGGTTTCATCTGTACTATAGGCATCCAGAAATCAGATCTAATGTAACATTCATTTTCACTCCCCTAAAGACATGTCACCAGGTACAAGCAAAGGACTTAATAAAAAATTCCTCTAAAAAATATTTTTTAATGGAGAAATGCTGTCTTAAATAGAGGGCAGTCCATTACATCCCAAATTCTATCTTTACCAGTGATCACAGATAATCTACAGGCTAGTATTCTTTTTATTTTTTGTAACAATCTCAAAATATTGAAATAGAATAAAAAATATTCATAGCTTACTCTTTTAGAGCCTTTTTTGGCCAAATTACCCATACAGTTATCTGAAGATGGTTTTGCTCCATGTTCAGAGCCAACTATAGGTTATTCTATTTACTGAAACACACTCTCAATTCCCCTATAATTTAGAGAAGTTTTAGATAATAAAAATTTTTAAATCACATAAATTCCCTCATAAGATTTTTCTAGAGCATATATTCAATCTATATTTATAACCAAAATTAGGATATACTCTGAGTTCAGAAAATATATTTCCCACTATAAATTTTTTTTATAATTTCTGGATTAGATTGAATTTTATGATAAAAAACATGAATTTCAAAAGCAATCAATTTTGACAGCTAAACATAATCAAATA
>SJYC01055015.1:0-26641 GCA_006408675.1 Madoqua kirkii | reverse complement strand
GTACTGAATAAACCTGCATGAGGCGATATTAGACATCCAAAAATAATTTAATTACTGAAAATAAACATTGGCTTGGTCTAGGTTAGTTATATTATTCAAGTTATGCAACCACATTATTTGAATGCCAGTTAAATGTAAACAATATCTTATTTCTAGACTACTAGAACTATGCAGTGAATCATTACATAAAAGGCATAATAAGATAGCTCTGTATTGTTGAGAGATAGTATCATATTCTGGAAAATTTTTTTTCTGGATTTATATAATAAAGTATCTAGTGAAGGTTTCTTTTTCCCCATATATTCAGTTATTCATTCAATAAATAAATTCTGAGCACTTATTTCATATTTGGTTGAGTGGGCGACAAGGTTATTTCTCTTAAGGTATTCATCTAGTGCCAAGAAAACATACACATGTGAAGAACAAATGGCAGTTAAAATGATATAAGACATCATGTGTTAGGTGTCCTGAGACAGATTTAAAAATCTATTGATGTTTCAAAGGCTGGGAAGCTCCTTCTACACAGGGAAATCAGAAAAGGACTTTTAAACCAAGGCTTGGTCACACAGTCTAAGTAGAATTTCAAGAGCAATGAGGAGCATTGAAGTTAAAGGAATGAAAATGCAGAGGTTTAGAAGTGAGAAATAGATGTATGAAAACAATGAGAGATCAAACTAGTTAAGTAAGTTAGAGCCTGAACCTGGAGAGCCTAAATTGATATGCCTTTGACTATAGATTTTATTTGAAATGAAATGTGGAATTTTGAACAGAGCACTGGGAGCTGCCCTCAGGAGGAACACAGAACCATCACTGGACAGCTCTTCCCCAGAATGCCTGGAAGACCAGGTCTAGGGTATATATCCCCACATCTACTGCATGCCAGGCACACTAGGTCCTGGGGAAACAATGTTCATAGTATACGGTTAAAGAAAGACCATGACGGGTAGAAAATTTTTCCCTCCTTCCCTTTGAGGTTCTTTGACTAACATAATAGCTAAATTAACGTAAGACAGGTTATCAGAATAAAACAGATTTAATTTTGTAAGTTCGGGTGGTAGTTCAGTCGCCAAGTCGACTCTTGTGACCCCATGGATGGTACTCCACCAGGCTCCTCTTCCCATGGGGTTTTCCAAGCAATAAGATTGGAGTGGGTAGCCATTTCCTTCTCTAGGGGATCTTCCTGACCTCGGGATCAAACCTGGGTCTCCTGCACTGCAGGCAGATTCTTTACCAACTGAGCTACCAGAAGACCCATAAATACACAAGACTCAAAGAAGTGACCAAAGGACACTCTTATATCTTTCAGACAAATAATAAATTTGTGAAGACTTGAGAAGACAAAAGGGTTTGGGTTTGGGATAGTAAATTGCAGAATAAGTAACATCTGGGCCTTAACTACCCTACCTCCAGTGATAAGGCTATCTTCTACCTTCTGGAACTGGGGTAGTACATTTCATATGAGAGATTTATTTCCTGCTTCCAAGGGACCGAGGAGGGTCAGAGTGCCCTTCTTGCACTGCCTGTTCTTCAAGTACCTCCTTTAATTCAAGACAAAATACCAAAGTGGCATATTTAGAGATGCCATATTCTACTTCTCTTCATAGTAATAGGTAGAATAAATAAATTAAATAAGTAGAAAGATGCAAATAAACAATTTAAATAGGAACACAGTATTCACATTTTAAGTGAAAAAAAAATCTGAAGCTCTTGGCTCAGTGTTTGGCATGAAGTCAAAGCAATTCTACAATATACTTCTGCATTGATCTACTCAGGTATAAACATCTCTTCCTTTCCTTATGATTCATTATTTCATTACTCAGATACAGAAAAGCAACTATTTGAAAAACTTTATAATTCTGGCACATGAAACTGTATATGAATAACACTCAAAGAATTGGTTCTGCTTTTACTGTTTAAAAAAAAATCGAAGCGAATGATCTCTTTGTGATTAAATAGAGGAAGCAGTCAGCTGATTTTATGATTTCCTCATCCTTCTACCAAATACTGCATCAGACACAGCATAGTATTATCTACTTATCTTTGTAGCAGAGTGTGATTTCTGGGAAGTCATATCATTATCGCAAACTGAGGAGGTTTTTAAACAACAATCAACAAGTCTTTCCACACTTTTCTCAAATACTTCATTTCCTCTGAAGCCTGTTGAGAGTTATCATTTGCCATTTGCTTTATCTGTTTCCAAGTTGAACTACAATATGCCGAGAGGTAAAATTCCAAGACCAAGAAGTCTCTGTCGTGCTTTTCAGTGAAGAAAAAGGCAGAGGAGTCCTGACAAAGCACTCTCTCTGTTCAGGGCTGTTATTGGGCAGATGTGGGCTGTGATTTTTACAGCAGGATATGGAAGTCTAGTATAATATGTGTGGTCTTTATGATGTTTTCTAGGAGTTCAGGTAAGCATTAGATATGGGAAAGCGCTATTTCTATTGAGCTTCTGTTACACTTTAATTAAAAACCAGATATAAACTAAATATAATCAAGAAAAAACATCTGAAGCCTTTTCTCCATGGGTATACTGTTAGCTGAGACTTTAGAAGGAGAGTACATTAAGACAAAAAAAAATGTAATATGATAAAACATCAGTATATCCATGTACTAGTTGTTCTCAAATATCAATATGCACTGTAATCACCCAAGAGATAACTAATTCAATAGCTCAAGAAAGACACTGCCCAGGAATCTATATTTTAACCATTATCCCACGAGTTCAGCAATCATCTCATATATTTAGCAACTTACATATTTAGGAAGTCTCATACATTTAGGAAGTCTCCAAAGCATATTCTGAGCTCTAGTGTATATACAAAAGTGAAAAATAATTTAGGAAATTGCAGTAAAAAGCACAATGGTGCTTATTTCAAAGTGGCAAAATTATGGATAATTGGTATTAAGTGTAGCCTTTGTATTAGAAATATGCTTTTATATATCTTTGAATTGTCTTCTGTGGTCATCTGTCATTTTAAAATTTTAAAATCAAATAAAGTAAAATATTAAAAAATTAAAGACTTTTATTCAACACATAGACTTTTTATGTTGGGAACATAGAGTGAGTACCTTAACATAAATAGAAAATTAAGTATTTTTAAAATATGTGTCAATAGCAGTTATGTATTATTCCTTTCTGTATCTTATATATATATATATATGTATGTATATATATGTATGCATTAATATACAATATTTGTCTTCCTCTTTTTCACTTACTTCATTCTGCATAACAGGCTCTATTTCCATCCACTTCACTAAAACGGACTTAAATTTGTTCTTTTTTTATGGCTGAGTAATATTCTACTGTGGGCTTCTTGGTGGCTCAGATGGTAAAGAATCCACCTGCAATGCGGGAGACTAGGGTTTGATCCCTAGGTCAGGAAGATCCCCTGAAGGAGGAAATGGCTACCCACCTCAGTATTCTTGCCTAGAGAATCCCACGAACAAAGAAGTCTGGTGGGCTATAGTCTATGGCGTCACAAAGAGTCGGACATGACTGAGTGACTAAGCACAAACACACAATGTTCTATTGTATGTATGTACCACAATTTCTTTATTCATTTGTTTGTCAATGGAAAATTAGGTTGCTTCCATGGCCTGCCTATTGTAAATAGTGCTCAATGATCTTTACAGTACATGTATATTTTAGAATTATGGTTTTCTCAGGTTATATCCACAGTAGTGGGATTGCTGGGTCATATGGTAGTTTTCTTCTTAGTTTTTAAAGAAATCTCCCACTGTTCTCCACAGTGGCATAGCAATTTATATTCCCTCCAATAACATAAGAGGCTCCCCTTTTCTGTAGATCCTTCCCAGTGTTTGTTGTTTATAGATTTTTTTTTTATGACCACCATCTGACCAGTGTGAAATGATACTTCATTGTAGTTTTACACTGTAGCCAGAACACTTGGTGTTCAGAGGCTACATGATTTATGGTTCAGTCACAAAATGAATATTCATCAGAGAAGGATCTAGGAGTTGACCTGGCTTCACTAAGTATAAAAGTCTAGGATGGAAGAGAAGTGAATATATCCAGAGAAGGAGAACACTCACAATCAGTACGTCTGAGGGATGAATTTTCCATTGTGATACTCTAGTGGTGGTTTCGGATTACTTCATTGTAGTTTTACACTGTAGCCAGAACACTTGGTGTTCAGAGGCTACATGATTTATGGTTCAGTCACAAAATGAATATTCATCAGAGAAGGATCTAGGAGTTGACCTGGCTTCACTAAGTATAAAAGTCTAGGATGGAAGAGAAGTGAATATATCCAGAGAAGGAGAACACTCACAATCAGTACGTCTGAGGGATGAATTTTCCATTGTGATACTCTAGTGGTGGTTTCGGAGAAGGCAACGGCCAACCCATTCCAGTACTCTTGCCTGGAAACTCCCATGGACAGAGCATGCATGGGGTCGCTAGGAGTCAGACACAACTGAGCAACTTCACTTTCACTTTTCACTTTCATGCATTGGAGAAGGAGGTGGCAGCCCACTCCAGTGTTCTTGCCTGGAGAATCCCGGAGACAGAGGAGCCTAGTGGGCTGCCATCTATGGGGTTGCACAGAGTTGGACACGACTGAAGCGACGCAGCAGCAGCAGCAGCAGCAGCAGCAGCAGCAGCAGCGGTGGTGGTGGTGTAGTTGCTACATCATGTTTGACTCTTGTGACGCCATGGTCTGTAGCCCATCAGGCTTCTCTGTCTAGGGGATTTTCCAGGCAAGATTACTGGAGTGGTTGCCATTGCCATCTCCATGGGATCTTCCCAACCAAAGGATCAACCCTAGGTCTCCTGCATTGCAGGCAGATTCTTTATCAACTGAGCTTTCAGGAAAGCCCTAGTGATACTCAAGTGGAATATAATTTTCTGATTTTACTTATATTCTTGTTAAGATTCATTGTCTTATTCTTACTTAATATTAATCAACCATAAAGAAAGTTGCTATAATAATAAACAATTTTCTATCATGTTGGGCTCTACCATTCAATTGAGTCTATGAACTTGAGAGGAAAAATTATGCTTTTGGAACACATTTAGACTCATTTCTAAACGGAGGGCTAGAGGATACCACATAACTTTTGCAAATTTTTATGGGGCTGAGCCTCAAGAGTAATCTAAATATGTCATAAGCACTTCAGGTCACTGGACGCTTACAGACTGATATGCAATAAAGTAGATCCTTCCTCAGTCTACTTTGAACTCTTAAATTATACGTTTTTTTCCTTCTCTGTGATATGAGTTGCACTGAAGCATGGAAGATTCAATTTACACATTTCCATGTGAAGTTTCCCATTTACTCAAGAATAAAGAGGATTTTTCATTCAATTTGCAATCATCCTAGAAAGTTTAAAAATAGTTACATTCTTACTCAACTTCTGATAACCCTTAGTTCTACCAGGCTGGTGAAGGAAGTGAAGGTAAAGTACAAGTCATGTCACACAGGAGGGACTCCTTAAACTCCTTGATTGAACCAATAGATAGGCAGATTAGAGAAAAGTTTTAGAAAAATCACAGGTATATCCAAAATATCTGGAGGATTAGATTTTCAAAGTTGCTTAGTCACACTGCTTTCCAAATGTATATTTTTTTAATATTTTGATGGTCACGTTTTGTATCAACCTCACTAGGCTACAGGGTGCCCATATTAATCTTTTCTTGGTGTGTCTATGAGGGCATTTCCAGATCAGTTTGGCATTTAAATGGGTGGACTGATCAAAGCAGCTTGCCTTTCCTAATGTGGATGAGAATCATCCAATCCACTGGTAATCTGAACAGAAAAAGAGCAGAGGAAGGATGAATTCACCCCTATTGCTACTTCTCCTGCCCTTGGACTAGACTATACCACTGACTTCATAGGTTCTCAGGACTTCAGGTTTCAACTGAATTACAGGACCACATTTCCTGTGTCTCCAGCCTACAGACAGCAGATTAGGAGACTTCTTCCCAGGCCTCATAATTACATGAACCAACTGCAATCCCTTAATCAATTAATCACAACCAGTCTAATGGTCTGTGTCTCTACAGAACCCTGTAGATGGACATCATCTACCAATATCTCTTCTTATAATCTCATCTCCACTATTCACCTGGCAAGCCCTGCTCATAATTAAAGCTCAATTCAACCTTCAGCTTTCCACTGAGTGCTGGGTAAAGAAAGCATAGCTATTCCATTCCCTGTATTCCCATTGTATTGTGTATGTGTTTTATCATCATATTTACAATGTTTACCATACCTATGGACTTCCCTGGTGGCTCAGATGGTAAAGCGTCTGTCTACAACGCGGGAGACCCGCGTTCGAACCCTGGGTTGGGAAGATTCCCTGGAGAAGGAAATGGCAATCCACTCCAGGACTATTGCCTGGAAAATCCCATGGACAGAGGAGCCTGGTAGGCTACAGCCCATGGGGTCACAAAGAGTCGGACACGACTGAGTGACTTCACTTCACTTCACTTCACCATACCTATTGGTTTAAAGATAACATCTCCCCACTACAGCACTTAGAGTGAGAGACAAGAAAAAAGGCAAATCAAAGGTAGGAAGACAATGCCAGGTGCCAGGAGCATCTCAAGATAATGTAAAGTTTGCCTCAGTTATAAATATTAAAAAGGCTGAGAGAGCTTACATTATCTTGTTGAAATAGGCACCACTTAATAAGAGTAAATGTTTAGTAAATACTTTGATGATGGTAATACAAATCAAAACATTTCCAACTCTTTGCTTTGAACACAAGAAAGACAGAGAAAGGATAAAAAGTGCCTTCATCCAGAAAGATTCTGCATATTGGAAAATATTTAATTCAAAGCAAATACCCAATAAAATAAATCTTGTTAATAAAATAAATATGTTGTTGTTGTTCAGCCACTCAGTCGTGACTGATTCTTTGCAACCCCATGGACTGCTGCACACCAGGCTTCTCTGTCCTCCATTATCTCCTGGGGTTTGCTCAAACTCATGTCCATTGAGTCAGTGATTCTATCAAACCATCTCATCCTCTTCCACTCCTTTCTCTTTTTGCCTTAAATCTTTCCCAGCAACAGAGTCTTTTCCAATGAGTCAGCTCTTTGTATCAGGTAGCCAAAGTATTAGAGCTTCAGCCTCAGCATCAGTCCTTCCAATGAATATTTGAGACTGATTTCCTTTAGGATTGATTAGTTTGATCTCTGCAGTCCAAAGGACACTCAAGAGCCTTCTCCAGCAACACACTTCACAAATATCAATTCTCTAGTACTCAGCCTTCATGATGGTCCAAATTTTACATCCATACATGAGTTCTGGAAAAACCATAGCCTTTACTATATGGACCCTTGTCAGCAAAGTGATTTCCTACTTTTTAATAGGCTGTCATAAGTGAGCTCCTTACTGCCAAATTCAGACTTAAATTGAAGTAAGTAGGGAAAACCACTAGACCATTCAGGTATGACCTAAATCAAATCCCTTATGATTATACAGTGGAAGTGAGAAATAGATATAAGGGACTAGATCTGATAGACAGAGTGCCTGATGAACTATGGACTGCAGTTCATGACACTGTACAGGAGGCAGGGATCAAGACCATCCTCATAGAAAAGAAACCCAAAAAAGCAAAATGGCTGTCTGGGGAGGCCTTACAAATAGCTGTGAAAAGAAGAGAAGTGAAAAGCAAAGGAGAAAAGGAAAGATACAAGCATCTGAATGCAGTGTTGCAAAGAATAGCAAGAAGAGATAAGACCGCCTTCCTCAGCAATCAATGCAAAGAAATGAAGAAAACAACAGAATGGGAAGGACTAGAGATCTCTTCAAGAAAATTAGAGATACCAAGGGAACATTCCATGGACAGAAATGGTATGGACTAACAGAGGCAGAAGATATTAAGAAGAGGTGACAAGAATACACAAAAGAACTGTACAAAAAGATCTCCATGACCCAGATAATCACGATGGTGTGATCACTCACCTGGAGCCAGACATCCTGGAATGTGAAGTCAAGTGGGCCTTAGAAAGCATCACTATGAACAAAGCTAGTGGAGGTGATGAAATGCCAGTTGAGCTATTTCAAATTCTGAAAGATGATGCTGTGAAAGTGTTGCAATCAATATGCCAGCATATTTGGAAAACTCAAAAGTGGTTACAAGACTGGAAAAGGTCAGCTTTCATTCCAATCCCAAAGAAAGGCAATGCAAAAGAACTACCACACAACTGCCACACAACTACTACACAATTGCACTCATCTCACATGCTAGTAAACTAATGCTCAAAATTCTCCAACCCAGGCTTCAGCAATATGTGAACCGTGAACTTCCAGATGTTCAAACTGGTTTTGGAAAAGGAAGAGGAACCAGAGGTAAAACTGCCAACATCCATTGGATCATCGAAAAAACAAAAGAGTTCCAGAAAAACATCTATTTCTGCTTTATTAACTATATCAAAGCCTTTGACTGTGTGGATCACAATAAACTGGAAAATTTTCAAAAAGATGGGAATACCAGACCACCTTAGAGAGTTCCAGAAAAACATCTATTTCTGCTTTATTGACTATGCCAAAGCCTTTGACTGTGTGGATCACAATAAACTGGAAAATTTTCAAAAAGATGGGAATACCAGACCACCTGACCTACCTCTTGAGAAACCCTATGCAGGTCAGGATGCAACAGTTAGAACTGGACATGGAACAACAGACTCGTTCCAAATAGGAAAAGGAATATGTCAAGACTCTATATCATCACCCTGTTTATTTAACTTATATGTAGAGTACATCATGAGAAACACTGGATTGGAAGAAGCACAAGCTGGAATCAAGAATGCTGGGAGAAGTATCAATAACCTCAGATATGTAGATGACATCACCCTTATGGCAAAAAGTGAAGAGGAACTAAAAAGCCTCTTGATGAAACTGAAAGAGGAGCGTGGAAAAGTTGGCTTAAAGCTCAACATTCAGAAAACTCAGATCATGGCATCTGGTCCCATCACTTCATGGGAAACAGATGGGGAAACAGTGGAAACAGTGTCAGACTTTATTTTGGGGGGGCTCCAAAATCACTGCAGATGGTGATTGTAGCCATGAAATGAAAAGACGGTTATTCCTTGGAAGGAAAGTTATGACCAACCTAGATAGTATATTCAAAAGCAGAGGCATTACTTTGACAACCAAGGTCCATCTAGTCAAGGCTATGGTTTTTCCTGTGGTCATGTATGGATGTAAGAGTTGGATTGTGAAGAAAGCTGAGTGCCGAAGAATTGATGCATTTGAACTGTGGTGTTGGAGAAGACTCTTGAGAGCCCCTTTGGACTGCAAAGAGATCCAATCAGTTCATTCTAAAGGAGATCATCCCTGGTGTTCTTTAGAAGGAATGATGCTAAAGCTGAAACTCCAGTACTTTGGCCACCTCATGCGAAGTGTTAATTCATTTTAAAAGACTCTGATGCTGGGAGAGACTGGGGGCAGGAGGAAAAGGGGACAACAGAGGATGAGATGGCATTACCGACTCGATGGACATAAGTTTGAGTGAACTCCGGGAGTTGGTGATGGACAGGGAGGCCTGATGTGCTGCAATGCATGGGGTCGCAAAGAGTCGGACATGACTGAGCATCTGAACTGAACTGAAGGTTCATTGTAGATTTTCTTCCAAGGAACAAGCATCTTTTAATTTCATGGCTGCAGTCACCATCCATAGTGATTATGGAAACAGAGAAAATAAATGTCACTGCTCCTACTTTTTCCCCTTCTTTTTGCCATGAAGTGACAGGATCAGATGCCATGACCTCAGTATTTTTAATGTTGAGTTTTAAGCCAGCTTTTTCACTCTCCTCTTTCACCCTCATCAGGAGACACTTTAGTTCCTCTTCATTTTCTGCCATTAGAGTGGTATGATGTGTATAAATGAGGTTGTTAAAATTTCTCCTGGCAGTCTTGATTCCAGCTTGAGATTCATACAGCCTAGCATTTTGCATGATAAATGCTGCGTATAAGTTAAATATACAGGATGACAGTAGGCACCATTGTCAGACTCCCTTTCCAATTTTGAATGAGTCAGTTGTTCCATGTCCGGTTCTAAGTGCTGCTTCTTGACCTGAATATAGGGTTTCTCAGGAGATGAGTAAGGTGCCCTGGCACTCCCATCTCTAAGAATCTTCCAGTTTGTTGTGATCCACACAGTCAAAGGCTTTAGCATAGTCAATGAAGCAAAAATAGATGTTTACCTGGAGCTCCCTTGCTTTCTCCATGATCCAACAAATGTTGGCAACTTGATCTCTGGTTCCTCTGCCTCTTCGAAATCTAGCTGGTTCATCTGCAAGTTCTCAGTGCACATACTGTTGAAGCCTAGCTTGAAGGGTTTGAGAACTACTTTGCTGGCATGTGAAGTATATGTAATTATTCAGTAGTTTCAACATTCTTTGGCACTGCCTTTCTTTGGAATTGGAATGAAAACTGACCTTTGCCAGTCCTGTGGCCACTGCTGTGTTTTCCAAATTTACCAGCATATTGAAAACAGCATTTCCCTCATGTTTTTAAATAGGTCAGCTGGAATTCCATCAGCTCATAGCTTTGTTCACTGCAATCCTTCCTAAGGCCAATTTGATTCCAATTCCAGGATATCTGGCTCCACGTGAGTGACTACACCACCATAGTTATCCAGACCACTAAGACCTTTTTTTGTATAGTTCTGTGTATGATTTCCACATCTTAATCTCTTTTGTTTCTTTTAGGTCCTTACCTTTTCTGTTCTTTACTATGCCCATCCTTGCATGAAATGTTCCCTTGGTGAAGAAGGAAACAGACAGAACTGGACTCCATCTTAGGCCAGGCTATGAACATTAGGCTATACACATGGTTACTGTCCCAGTGAACTCTGAACTTTGCACCTGGTATCTATGGAAAGGGCATACCAATGGAAAACCAGACCTCCTCCCACTCCCACTGCCTCCCCCACTCCCAATAAAGGAGCCTCAGGACTTGTACCTAGACTCTCCTTCCCATAAAAGAATATGGTAATTATCTCTGTAACAGAACAGTAAATCCCATTATGCTTACTGGGGTATGACCTCAGGCCTATTGATGAATGTCCACTGTTTAATTATCTAGGTTTATGACACATGAATCATGGGTTACCTTTGATCATATCTCTCTTACCTTGTCCAGACTCGTTTCAAGGAATCTGGGGAGGTGGGTTTGAGCATGTACACTTAGGGTATATAAGGTTTTCACAAAAACTGATTGGGGTCCTTGGCTAATAGGAGACTCTGCCTTGGGCCTGCCAGTGTAATAAACTGCACTCCACTATCTGCATTGTCCTTCTGAGTGAGTTTGCTTCCGGGAATGTGTGGCTACAACAATGACATCTCCAGTTTTCTTGAAGAGATCTCTAGTCTCTCACATTCTATTGTTTTCCTTTATTTCTTTGCATTGTTCATTTAAGATCTTCTTGTCTTTCCTTGCTATTCTCTGAAATTCAGCATTTAGTTGGGCATATCTGATAGCTTATGGTGAACAGTGTCAGATTTGTGATATTTGAAGGAGAAGATTTAAATAAGTTTAGGACCAGGGGCCAAACTTGATCAAGAGCTTTTGTATAGCACAGTTTTATTAAAGCATAAAAAGGGACAGAAAAAGCTTCTGACATAGACATCAGAAGACGATGGAGAGTGCCCCCTCCCTAGTGTTAGCAAGGGAGTTATATAACTTTTTAATTAGTTATTACAAAAAATCATAAGAATGTCTCAAGTTTCTGAAATATTTACCAGACCCACTCCCACAGTTTACATTTTAGGATAATAGGATTAGAATTTAACAATAGAAAGATGTACTAGACTCACTCCCATAATCCACATTTTTAAATATCAGGATTAGTCAGAAGGTTTTCAGGAAAAAGAAACTGTCCGCAAGCAGGATACATTGTTGCTATATAATCCTTCAGTTCAGTTCAGTGGTAAATCGTGTCCAACTCTTTTCGATCCCATGAATCACAGCACGCCAGGCCTCCCTGTCCATCACCATCTCCCAGAGTTCACTCAGACTCTCAGTGCTGCCATTCAGCCATCTCATCCTCTGTCGTCCCTTTCTCCTCCTGCCCCCAATCCCTCCCCGCATCAGAGTCTTTCCCAATGAGTCAACTCTTCTCATGAGGTGGCCAAAGTATTGGAGTTTCAGCTTTAGCATCATTCCTTCCAAAGAAATCCCAGGTCTGATCTTTTTCAGAATGGACTGGTTGGATCTCCTTGCAGTCCAAGGGACTCTCAAGAGTCTTCTCCAACATCACAGCTCAAAAGCATCAATTCTTTGGTGCTCAGCTTTCTTCACAGTCCAACTCTCACATCCATACATGACCACTGGAAAAACCATAGCCTTGACTAGAAGGACCTTTGTTGACAAAGTAATATCTCTGCTTTTGAATATGCTATCTAGGTTGGTCATAACTTTTCTTCCAAGGAGTAAGCGTCTTTTCATTTCATGACTGCAATCACCATCTACAGTGATTTTGGAGCCCCCCAAAATAAAATCTGATACTGTTTCCACTGTTTCCCCATCTAGTTCCCACGAAGTGATGGGACCAGATGCCATGATCTGAGTTTTCTGAATGTTGAGCTTAAAGCCAACTTTTTCTCTCCTCTTTTACTTTCATCAAGAGGCTTTTTAGTTCCTCTTCACTTTCTGCCATAAGGGTGGTGTCATCTGTATATCTGAGATAATTGATATTTCTCCCAGCAATCTTGATTCTAGCTTGTGCTTCTTCCAATCCAGAGTTTCTCATGATGTACTCTGCTTATCAGTTAAATAAGCAGGGTGACGATATACAGCCTTAATGTACTCCTTTTCCTATTTGGAACGAGTCTGTTGTTCCATGTCCAGTTCTAACTGTTGCTTCCTGACCTGCATAGAGGTTTCTCAATAGGCAGGTCAGGTGGTCTGGTATTCCCATCTCAGAATTTTCCACAGTTTATTGTGATCCACACAGTCAAAGGCTTTGGCCTAGTCAATAAGACAGAAACAGATGTTTCTCTGGAACTCTCTTGCTTTTGCCATGATCCAGCGGATGTTAGTAATTTGATCTCTTGTTACTCTGTCTTTTCTAAAACCAGCTTGAACATCTGGAAGTTCATGGTTCATGTACTTCTGAAGCCTGGCTTGGAGAATTTCAAGAATTACTTTACTACCATGTGAGATAAGTGCAATTGTGCAGCAGTTTGAGCATTCTTTGACATTGCCTTTCTTTGGAATTGGAATGAAAACTGACCTTTTCCAGTCCTGTGGCCACTGCTGAGTTTTCCAGATTTGCTGGCATATTGAATATAGCACTTTCACAGCATCATCTTTTAGGATTTGAAATAGCTCAACTGGAATTCCATCACCTCCACTAGCATTGTTTGTAGTGGTGCTTCCTAAGGCCCATTTGACTTTGCATTTCAGGATGTCTGGCTCCAGGTGAGTGATCACACTATTGTGATTATCTGGGTCACGGAGATCTCTTTTGTATAGTTCTTTTGTGGATTCTTGTCACCTCTTCTTAATATCTTCTGTTTCTGTTAGGTCCATACGATTTCTCTCCTTAATTGTGCCCATCTTTGCATGCAATGTCCCCTTGGTATCTCTAGTTTTCTTAAAGAGATCTCTAGTCTTTCACTTTCTATAGTTTTCCTCTATTTCTTTGCACTAATCACTGAGGAAGTCTTTTTTATTTTTCCTTGCTATTCTTTGGATTTCTGCATTCAGATGGGTATATCTTTCCTTTTCTCCTTTGCTTTTCACTTATCTTCTTTTCACAGCTATTTGTAAGGCTTCCTCAGACAGTTATTTTGCTTTTTTGCATTTCTTTTTCTTGGGGATGGTCTTGATCCCTGCCTTCTGTACAGTGTATAGACCTCAGTCCATAGTTCATCAAGCAGTCTGTCTCTCAGATCTAGTCTATTAAATATATTTCTCACTTCCACCATATAATTATAAACACAAAACTAGCAAATAATGAAGTTAAGGATCAGCTTAAGAAACCAGTTGCATGATCAAATATGTAGAAGCTAGGGAAGAATAAAATTGGATGTCAAATGCAGACTCTGAATCACAGAATAAGCAAGAAAATGAGAAATCAGATGAGAATATCACAGTTGAAGCCTACGGTACCCTGGAAGAAAGTTAAGATTCCTATTTTATAGCAAATCTCTTTCTTTCCTTGAGGGGCTGGTTGAACTACCATAAAATTGTAGCAATGAGCCCTGAAACATTTAATTCAATCATCATCCAGACAAAAGGTGTACCCCCAAAAGTTTTCTGATGCAAATATCCATATCCTTTTGATGTTGTTCAATACCATGTTATTTAGAGCAGAACACTTCTGTGGACAAATGAGGAGACAAACAGCATTAAAGAAAGATGAGGAGATACATACTCACACTCGTATCACATACTCAAGCACTTATTGTATAATTTGCTATAGACCATTAGGTGCTTCCACATACTTCATCTCCTAATTTAATCCCCATAAAGCCCTCATTAAATGATTTTCCATTTTATAAATGAGGGGAATGAAGACCCCAAAATTTATTAATTTGTCTAAGTTGACAGAGCTAATAAGGAAAGTGTCTAGGTTTTCAAACTCACATCTATAAGCCTCAGAGTTCATCAGACCATGTTGAAAGGAGAAGCCAAACTCACATCCACTTTGTAGTCACATAAAATGAACCCTGGTTAAATTTTATTAGCATTTTCTTCATTTAGCATTGCCTACATATAACATCATAAACTTTGAGCCTGCTGGAAAATGTAATAAGGAAGGGAAGTTTTATCACATTTTAAATATTAAAAAGGAAAAAAATTACTTTGATTTTTGATAAGTGATGAAATTGCTGCAAGCCAAAATCCTGCCACAGGATTAGAAACTGATTTAGTCTTTCAATATATCTGACCTTCAGTTAACCCATAAAGGTAAGCAAAAAAATTAAATAGAAATGTCACAATATTTCATAAAAACTGGAGCAACATGGGGCATTGGGAAAGTATCTACTTTTTAGAAATCTAATATATTAACATATGCATTTTTCAATTTTATCTTTATTCTTACTGTATACAAGGCTTTATTTTTATCTTCATTTCCACTATACTCAAAACATGCTGGCCTTATTTCTATCTCTTGAATACTTCAAATTCTTTTCCACTTAAAGCCTTTGCATTTGTTACTCGAGCTTATGTTCTTCCCCTAATTATTTGCACGACTAATTCCTTTTTATCTGCCTTGTCATATCCCACCTTCAATATCATTTCCTCAAAGATACTCTGATTGAATGTCTTTTTTTTTTTTTTTTTGGCCATGGCAGATGGCATGTGGTTAGTGCCAGGACCAAGGATCAAACCTGTGCCTGAAATGGAAGCTTGGAGTCCTAAGCACTTGACCACCAGGGAATTTCCTGAACATCTCAGCTTAAGTATCATCCTCTCGAATGAAAAGAAATTAATCAGTTACTTTTCTGCATGTATTTTCTTCTTCCTGACACAAATATGCAAGATCCTTGAGGGATATATGTATTATTTCTCTGTGACTAGGACCTAGAACCATGCATTGCACATATTTATGAGCTCACTAATCAACAGAATAGCAGTCATTATTTGTAAGATGATTATTTTTTCCCATCTTATGAGTAAATCTTATGGAAGCTTTGAAGCATATTGTTATAGTTCTTTATCCTCTTTCTTTTGAAAAGTTATGATAAACAGGACAAAAAGTAGGTTAGAGAAAGTTCATATATATCTGAGAAAATCAGTACTCAACTGTGAGAGCCCTTAAGTAACTCAAAATAAACTATAGTTTTCATCTTATTTCCTCTGCTAGATCATTAAGGACCAGAGCATGGTGTAGGTTCTAAAAGCAGTCAAGAGCAGCAAGGTAAACCAAGGAGAGAAGCAAAAGAAAACCTGGGTCTGGTTTAATACCACGAGCCCAGGATACTGGATGAAGCAAGCTAGGGAAATAAAAATTAAAATCAAGAATACAGGAACTACAGCTCTGGTTTGTGAAATCTAAATCAGATACACACAAATGAGAGTCAAGCACAGTCCAAGAAGACAGACAGAGTCACGGGAAAAGTGGTGGGGGCATGTACGTGATTTCACCAGGTGGAGTTTCTGCCATTAACTGTGGCTACCTTCCTTATTTGTTCAGGTCATTTTCTCTATTTAAAGTAGCTGTTATCTTCCCTCAGTGCCTTGCCACCTCCTCTATCCATTCCTCTACCTCTTCTAATTTTGCTCATCCTTCATTTCCCAGTTCAGGTCTTATCTTTGATACTAAAGATTTCCAATGACCACAACTCCTAGAATTACCTTCCTTTTCTGAATACCTATTGATATTTCTATAGTCAGTATCATCATGTTTGCCATTTAATTGTTCTCTAAATAAGAGATTCTTATGATTTTTCCCTGAAAATCTTAAGACAAAAGCTATTTCTTTTGTATATTTTTCTATAGAGATTCAATAAAGAAATATTGAGTTTAGAATTCACCATTTCCTATAGATAAAAGTATTCTCACTATCTATAATTATGCACAACCAGAAACTCTTTTACCACTTTTAGAAATGCCAAGCACAGGTGGGTTAAAGGCAGAAACACTTCAAACTCAAGTAGTTCAAAGCCTACCAGAAGAATGCTAACTGGTAGAGCCTCAGACACTTGGAAGAGAGAGAACTGACAATGCAAAGAGAGAAATAAAAAATCACTCATAGTTGTACGACAAATTAAAAGAGAGAGAGTCTTTAAGACAGTTCAATGTGGGAGTGAGTGGAAAGGGGAATGCAATTAAATTTTAAATACAGATCAAATATCTACTGTGATTAGAATTGAGGGAAGAAATTGGCATATGGAGAGGAAGTAACTTGTGATGTTACAGAGGGCTTTCCAATCTAACAGGAAAGGACAGCAAAAGAAAGAAGATATTATATTTTTAAAATAGGATAGTTAATTTTATCAGTTATGTAGTTTCAGTCCTCACACCTACTTGCATTTAATATTTGGCTGTTAAAGTGAAAGAGAAAACTTTACAGTGCAAAGAAGCAAAGTGAAGAGAGTTAATAAGAGAATTCAAGAATCTGCTGTTTTCATAGTAAACCATGTGCTACTTTCAATAAAAATGTTGGATGACAACCTGGAATAAATACAAAGGCAGATAAGATGTATTCTTTTCACTGGGTAATTCTATAATTGATACATACATTGCTGAATATTTTTCATTTGAATGCAGAATACTGTTTTGCCAATGCTCAATGTACAAACAATAAATATAAAAATTGCCTCCCTCACTATTTTCTTTGGCTTTTCAGGACTAGGATAAATGAATAGTAAAGACCCACCTCACAGTTCACGAAACATGGTAAGGAAGCATAAATCCCCAGGATAGTACTGCTAACAATCTCTAAAAGAAGTAAATGGCCCATGGATCCTTTAAATGTTCCAAGTACAACAGTTGAATGAATATGAGTCATACATTAAGTGGGATCATTTGGAAGGATGAATGGATCTTTAAGATGAAGGGGTTTCTTGTCCAAAGCTGGCAGAAAAGGTATGCAAATATCCTTGCTTTTACATCTTGCAATATTAAGATAGTTGTGAATGTGTCACAGCTCATTTCAGTATGAGCCCCCAGCCATTACAAAATGAAATCCTCAAAATCAACCCTCTTCTCAAGGGTCATGAAGCAAATTGACTTTGCCTTGGTGGTCTCAGTAGAGCCAGAGTTTTTTATAGGTATTTCAGTAGTAGCAGAATTGGAGGCAAGAAAGATAGAAAAAAACTGAAGCAGCAAATTTTATAGGTCAATATCAGGCACTCAATTGTTTTGTTTTGTTTTGTTTTTAAACAAAGATGGAGTTATATCCTCTGTCATTCCAGATTCTTTTTTCTTCCTCTTTACATACAACATATAAGGATTTACCAAGTCTGTAACTTTTATGCCTCCAAACTACCTTTAAAAGTCATGTTTATCTCCTTGTGTTATCACTGTCTTCTTCATAATACACACTCTCTGTGCCCCCCCAAAGACTATAACAATTATTTCTGTCTCAATACTTGTTCTTTCTTGACTATTTCCCCTCACATAAAAGTAGAATAAAGTTTGCCTTCTTGTTATGTCATTCTACAACTCAAAACTCTTTTAGAATTTACTGTCGTCTTGTGGAAAGTCCAGACACCTCAACACAACAGTCAAATGGCACTTAACATCTTAACTCTAATTAAACTCTGAATCCATATCTATCTCTAGTACTCTGTGCTAATCATTCCAAGATTATTGCCAAGGTTTAAACTTATCCTTCTTATCTTCTCCCTCTAAGAGCCCTACTCTAACCTACTCCATACCAATCTTTCAAAAAATCCCAACTTAGAATGTATATGGTCTGAAAAGGTTTCCTAGCTCATGAAAGGCTGAATAAGGATCTCTCCTATATGACTAAAAGGTACACTTTCCTTATCAATGTGTTTATCATGATGTACTGTTGCTGTATGGAGTCTCCAGTAGAGCAAGGTCGTGTCTCTCTTGTTCGTTGTGATGTACTCAATACTTAACAGTGCTTGGATTAATATATTTTGTTGAACTGAATTGGGAAAGGTAAGCTAAGATGGATAAACTCTGATTCTGGAATTTTACAGTAGACGTATTTAAACAAGGCAATCTCTACAGCAACCCTATTTAAGGTATTGGGTCCTATCCCATATTTGAAGCATCTACACATAGTTCAAAATAAACACTGTGATGTCTTCCTTGAAACCTCAACTCAAAATAAATTTTCTTTCCTCTGGACAAAAATAAATATATTTTACATGGTGTTCATCTTCTCTAAGATCATCTCAAGTCATGCCAGATCATTTGTGACTCATGAAGTCAACCAAGAAAAGAAGAAAGTCATCCTGAGTTTGTTCTTGCCTGAGATCATGACTGATCTGACAAACAGTGCTTCTTATTGCCCTCCTCCCCAGTGTTCTGACAACAATGTAATGTACTTTGGGAGGAATGTAAACTTATTGTAGAGGTCAAACAGTGTTTCTTAATCCTTGCTGCACATTCAAATTATGTAGGAAACTCTAAACCTCTCTCCAGCACACCTGAAATCAACCACCTAAGTATGGAGTTTATGCTACTATGTTTGTTTGTTTGTTTTCAAAATGTCCCCAAGAGTTCTGTTAAGGCTGCAAACCACTGGGTTGCTTTTTCTATAAAGCATCAAATATTAAATAGTTAGCCTTCCTGGACTATATTGTACCTATTAAAACTGCTGTACTGTTATAATTGATGTATAGTCATAGATGGGGCTACCCAGATGGTTCAGACAATAAAGAATCTGCCTGCAATGCAGGAGACCTGGGTTCACTTCCTGAGTCAGGAAGATCCCTTGGAGAAGGGAATGACTATCCACTTCAGTATTCTTCCCTGGAGAAAAACAGAGCCTAATGGTAGCATCTGTGTTACAATAAAACTTTGTTTATAAAAACATGCAGTGGACTGGATTCGGGACACACAAGTCATAGTTTGTCAGCCTCTGCATTGAAAAATTCTATACTTTCTTCCCAACTCAATGACTTTATTTGTATTATTTCTCATTTCATTACTAATAAGGCATATGTTTTTTTCATATTAAAAAATTAATTTGCCAAAAATAAGGTATATGAAAATTTGGCAAAGAATTTTTAGAGCGTGATTCAGAACCATTATAAACAATGCTCTGCTTATAAATGCATCTATAATATATGAACATATGCTGAATTGTCAAAAATTATATGGAATTTTTCATTCAAAGCAACTGCACAGTCTCTGCATTTACCCTAATTATTTATGAAACAAATATCAAAAGGAATATCAGTGTTCTCGCCTTTATTTATGTATTCCAAATGACAACAGTAAAATGCAGCTCTTTCTGGGGTGGATATGGCAATGAAAGTTCAAGCAGAACTGAAACAGCCCATTACCTGTGTAATCACGTCCATACAGGCATCTCAGAAGACTGATTTTAGCAACACCAATGGACTGTGAACTACATTGTTGCATTATAGCCCAGGTTCATAAAGTTTTTGTAATGCAGATAAAGAAAAACATGAAATAAGGCTGCAGATGGGATATACAGAAATTCCATTTAGCTACGAGTTGTTATTATCTATAAGAAAGGAATTTGAGATTGGTTTCTAGGACTGAAATTTAAATGGCTACTAAGGATTTGCATAGTTTCAAACAGGTAAAACCAACATAATCACGATGTGAAAGAGCCACTTTGGGTCTTATCCTGACAATAACTAGTTGCTTGCAACTTCTGAAAACTGAACAATAAAGCACAATGTGGTCATATTCATCTGTTTTCTTTCTGTAAGGACTGAAACAAAAATTACTCCATTATTATTAACCAGGTCAGAAAGCAATTTGATATAAGGATTTTGTGAGGTAAGTGGCAACTGAACTGCCTTAGTAGAAACAAACTTAAAACAATGTATACCCAAACATGGATTATGACAACTGGAGTACTTTTTATGACAGATTTCTGGGTTTGACCCAGATCTAAGTCTGACTCTAGTAAATGTTGTCTATCATAATTGGAGAATTGTAATTTAAAGAGATAATGTGCAAAGAAACTCAGTCAAAAGTCTGTTACTAACTACCGAGAGACGTTGGACAAGTCATTTAATCTTTTAGGTACCTTAAAACTCTGAGATCTTATGAATTCTACCCTACAATTGTACAGGAAACAAGTAGACCTGTATTTATAATAGGGATGAGTGAGACCTATGAGTGGTTGGTGGGAAAACTGAAAAGGAATGAAAGCTAGCTTGTTTCAGGCCGTGATTTGTATTTTTACTTTTTCAATTGAAGAGGATAGCAAACCATTTCACTTCCCCTTTATCTTAAAATACTGAGTATAGTTTAATCTTACAAAGTATGTAGGCTAGCATTTACAGATGTACAACACAGAGAGCTAAACTACGTTTTAACCCAATCACAGCACAGTGTCATTCTAGAAAATAGCAATAAAAAATGAGAATAATTTTAAAGTAATTAAGATATTTATTGGTCTCTGAAAAAAAGGAACATATGGTAAAACTTCATGAAATTCCTAGTCTTCTACCTATATCAAAGGATACTCAAACTGTCATGGACACATTTTTCCTGCCATGTTTCTTCTAGCCAATAACTTGGATTCTTTTTTCAAGACATAAAAAGTACTTCTTCCTTAAAAGGAAGGGATGTAAAAATCACTAATAATTTGATATCTTTCATTTGCCTAGAAAATCCCATGGACAGAGGAGCCTGATGGGCTGCAGTCCATGGGATCTCTAAGAGTCGGACACGACTAAGTGACTTCAGTTTCACTTTTCACTTTCATGCATTGAAGAAGGAAATGGCAACCCACTCCAGTGTTCTTGCCTGGAGATCCCAGGGACCGGAGAGCCTGGTGGGCTGCCGTCTATGGGGTCGCATAGAGTCAGACATGACAGAAGCAACTTATCGCAGCATTTTACATGAGATTATCAGATCTGAATTCTTAGAATGGATGACTGTTGTACTCAAACCACTATTTCTATACTTTTTAGACTGAGACATTATCCACTTATTATCCACTAAATATAAAAAGTGTGTAGATTGGAATTCCAAATTTCCGTCACAGAATTTATTGAAATTATTATTTCCACATTTTCAATGTTTATAAATTTGTATTCAGTCCTTTAACCATAAATCTCACATTTACTTGGCGTTAGTTTTGATTTAAATAGGCTCAATTCATTTATTTATAACTCATCATAATTGCACCTGTCTATTTATTTATAACTCGTCATAGTTTCTAAACTCTTTACTTTGAGTCATCTTTCTATTTCATTATCAAACATGTAGGGTATGTTCTTTTAATCAGTTGGAATATAGATATGCCTTGAAATTTACAGTCCCAGTGCCATGAGACAATGGAAGAAAGGGAAACCTAAAATTACTTTACTGAAGCATGAAAAGTATCTGAAGGGAGTCAAGGGCAGATAATAAGTATCTACCTAAGCAGGAAGTTCCCTTGCTTTCTACCCTTGCAACTGCTATCAGTGTAGCAGTGGAGGTGGACAAGGGGCTGGGGAAGATTCACAAGTGATGTAACTTAATGGTTATAGAGTAAATGAAAATATTTTAAGACAGAAAAAAGAAAATAACACAACAAAAATGAAGATACATGAGAATGGCATTGGATTACTTAAGAAAAATATTGAATGCCAAAAATCAGTGAAGGCAAGCATTCACCACGGGGAGGAAAAATGATTTTCAGTCTAGAATGTTCCATCCAGCCAAATCATCAATCAAGCATACTGAGAAAATAAAACATTTTCATATACACAAGTAGTATTTAGCCAGGGCCAAATGCCCTAGTAATAAAACAAAAGAGTGTCAGGCAGACCCTCGAATGCTGACATTGTGCCCCCTCCCAATCCAACGAAACAAAAAGAAGCAAACATCCAGTTAGTTGTATTTACGATCATAAGATTTGCCCATTCTATGCAGGCTGCATTGGCCACAGAACTTTGAGCACAGTTTGAGCCACTTTTATACCTCCTCTCATGTATTTTTGCAATTTTGTCTACCAATTTAGTACAAATCAACGTAAAAATAATTTGAGCCAAATTCAAGCAATCTTTGTCTCCAATCTTGAACCTAGATGAGATCTATGTAGTAGCCTAATTCAAAACATTTCCAATATTTACCTCTTTTTTAGAAATCTAAAGAATATGCTCCAACCAAAGGAAGGAGTAAGCCAAGAAATAGAAAGAAATAATATTCAAGAAATAAGATATCTAACAGAGGGGAGAAACTGTGGAAAATATCAGGATGATAATGAGTGCTATTTCTACACAGTAATTTTTCCAGATCAGAGCAGAGGGATAGAGGTTTGAAAGAGATTTACAAGAAAATGTAATGGAATAAATTGTTTAATAGGTAGAAGTATTTAGAAATATTATCATTGGTATTTATTAGATTATATTGGAAAATCCTGGGGGGAAAATGATCATGGGTATATAGAAAACTGAGTAAATGGAAAAATGAGTCAGTTACTAACCAGGCAAAAAACAATGATGTGATGGGATAAACAGAAGGCATAAACTGAACACGGCAAAAGTTATAACCCCACAACATCATAGTAGTAAATATATACTGCCTAAAATTGGTGTTTTCGAAAACTGCATTGACATATGAAAGAGATATCTACGTAAATAATAAATGTTACTGATAAAGAGTTGGAAAATACTACCTCTGGAGTTTGAATATGTGCAAAGGCAGAAGCGGAAAGGCAGTAGAGCAGGAGATGACTGTTTTTTTCTATGTAGACACTTAAAAACAATAGTTTGTTAATGTTCACAATATAATTTTGATTTTTAAAAAGCTCAGATTTAATGGGACACATTTAATATGATTGTAAAAGCATATCTTCTTAAATCACAAAGCACATCATCTCAGCCTAAAGTCCTCTAGAAAACAGAGCCTACAGCAAAGTTGAGAGAGAACTGCTTTATTTGAAGACATGTAAGCAAACACAGGCGGTGACAGTGAGGGGAAAAAAAGAGTGAGGGAACAAGAGATGTGAACCAGTGTGATGTAATATAGTACCGTACTAACTACCATTTCACATGAGGCACAGAGATTTTAAAAAAGGCCAATCACCATCAGGAGAAAGTGCAACATCTTCCAAAAGGCCACAAGCAGGCATTTCATAGTACAACCTTTTATTGGCGCCCCCTCTTCCTATTTCATTCCCTGTGTCTAATTCCTGCTGCCTTACATCACACTATTTTTATTATTAATTTAAAACTTTATTCTATTTTTCAATACTGTAATGGTTTTGCCATACATTGACATGAATTAGCCACAGGTGTACAAGATCTCCCAATGCCAAAGCCCCCTCTCACCTCCCATCCCACACCATCTCCCCGGATCACCCCGTACACCAGCCCCAAGCATCCTGTATCCTGCATTGAACATAGACTGGCGCTTCATTTCTTATATGATAGTACACATGTTTCAGTGCCATTCTCTCAAATCATCCCACCCTCTCCCTCTCCCTCAGAAGCCAAAAGTCCGCTCTATACCTCTGTGTCTCTTATGTTATTTCACTTACAGGGTCCTCATTACTATCTTTCTAAATTCCATATATATGTGTCAGTATACTGTATTGGTGTTTTTCTTTCTGGCTTACTTCACTCTGTATAATCGGCTCCAGTTTCATCCATCTCATTAGAATTGAGTCAAATTTATTCTTTTTAAGGGCTGAGTGATACTCCATTGTGTATATGTACCACGGCTTTCTTATCCATTCATCTGCTGATGGACATCTAGGTTGTTTCCATGTCCTGGCAATGAACATTGGGGTACATGTGTCTCTTTCAATTCTGGTTTCCTCAGTGTGTATGCCCAGGAGTGGGACTTTTAATAGACTGTTTGCATTTAAGTTGTTGTTTCATGCTCTGCTTTTTTAGGGCTAAGACAGTTCCCCAGAACTTCTTGAATTCTTGAAAATTCTAGGCCTTTGTAAAAAGTGCATGATTGAATATGAAGACTGAAGATAATCTTCCTCCAGAGAGATTTAGAGACATTCAAAGATAGAGAAGATGGAGGTCTTTCCTTCCTGACGTTTTTGCTTACATTTCAGGGTACTAAATCTTGTAATGCCTTTCTCAACCACCCCAGAGGAGACCTTCTTATTCTCCAGGGAAATGAGTAATCTCTCTACAGAATGGAAGATAAGAACATCACCAACAGCCCCAATAAAAGCTCAGAGTCTTCTTAGATTGGGACTTTTTTCTCCCGTGGTACAACCCACTGCAAATGGCAATAAGTAGCAGAGTCATCTTCTCACCCTCTGGTAACAGGAACATTGAGAAACTGATATAAGTTATTTCTCTGGCTGCTATGTTTCTGTGTGTGTGTGTGTGTGTGTGTGTGTGTGTGTGTGTGTGTGTGTTTGGTTCAGTTCAGTCACTCAGTCGTGTCCAAGTTTGTGACCCCATGGACTGCAGCTTACCAGGCCTCCCTGTCTATCACCAACTCCCAGAGTTTACTCAAACTCATATCCATCAAGTCGGTGATGCCACCCAACCATCTCATTTTCTGTTGTCCCCTTCTCCTCCCGCCTTCAATCTTTCCCAGGATCAGGGTCTTTTCAAATTAGTCAGCTCTTAGCATCAGGTGGCCAAAGTACTGGAGTTTCAGCTTCAGCATCAGGACTGATTATCCAGAATTGATTTATTTTAGGATGAACTGGTTGGATCTCCTTGCTGTCCAAGGAACTCTCAAGAGTCTTCTCCAACACCACAGTTCAAAAGCATCAGTGCTTTGGTACTCAGCTTTCTTTATACTCCAGCTCTCACATCCATACACAACTACTGGAAAAACCATAGACTTGACTAGATGGGACTTTGTTGGCAAAGTAATGTCTCTGCTTTTTAACATGCTGTCTAGGTTGGTCACAACTTTTCTTCCAAGGAGTAAGCGTCTTTTAATTTCATGGCTGCAGTCACCATCTGCAGTGATTTTGAAGGCCCCCAAAATAAAGTCTGACACTGTTTCCACTGTTTCCCCATCTATTTCCCATGAAGTGATGGAACCAGATGCCGTGATATTAGTTTTCTGAATGTTGAGTTTTAAGCCAACTTTTCACTCTCCTATTTCACTTTCATCAACAGGCTCTTCAGTTCTTCTTCACTTTCTGCCATAAGGGTGGTGTCATCTGCATATCTGAGATTATTGATATTTCACCCAGCAGTCTTGATTCCAGCTTGTGCTTCATCCAGTCCAGTGTTTCTCATGATGTACTCTGCATATAAGTTAAATAAGCAGAGTGACAATATACAGCCTTGCATTGCCGGGAGAACACCATAAATAGTGTCTGTGTATAAACTCGGGCAAATTATCAGACTCTTTACAGTTGCTGAACTAACAGGTTAATAGAACCCCTCTTACTCTTAAAAGGGCCTCTCTTCTCTTATTTAACAGAAATATATTAAATTCAAAAAGCCTTGCCTCACAAAGAAAACCTGCTTAACTGCATGTTAACCTCGAGTCTAACTACTGCTGACAGCTGATCTATATGTTCACAAGAGGTAGACTTCTCCAACACATTGATTTTGAACAATTTTGTCACTAGGGTGATATAATGGAAAGAGCATGGTCTTTTGAGTTAGATAGTTATCTATTTGAAATAGATTCCCAGCATGAAATAGCTATGTCACCTTGAACAGTTTACTTACATTCTCTAAGCCCTGTTGTCTGAGCAGGTGAAATGTATCCCTGAATTAAAGGGGAAAGGATTAAGAAACAACTGTCAATTGGCAACAAAAAACTGAAGAGCAACTGGCAGAGCACCAAACAGTCAGTACTTTAAAAATGCTAATTCCCTTCCCTTTGAAGATTACCACTATGTGTTTAAACAATACTGTACATTCCACATATTCTTTTGTATTTTAAATAAATCATTCACCCCAAAAAAAGGTTTAAGGGAATTTATTTGTTACCAGTTGGAGAGAACCTCTTAGAGTTAACATTTATAGTAATTTGAACACTGTAGAGTCTAGTCTAGTCTGGCTTGGACATTTTTGCTGTTGTTTTCTTTTACTGAAAGAGTAACAAAAATTTAGAGAAATTGAAATTCTTGGGTAAAGAAAAAGGCATAGTAATAT